>CAUYSK010065858.1:0-30542 GCA_963575035.1 Avahi laniger
TGATTTTAACAGAGTGTGATGAGAACTGGGCTAGAAGATGGACCAGGTGGGGTGAAAGCACAAAGTAGAAGATGCCAACCTAGCCGGGGACCAGGGCAGGCCTGGCTGTTAACTGAGAGGAAGGAGACAAGCTTGTCAGGCAGAAGGAAGGGCCCAAATGAAGGCCCACAGGTAGGAGCCTGGACTGGCAGAAAACACAGGGGTCTGCCGTGACTGCACCACAGGGTGTGGGGAAGGAATGATGTGAGGGGACCCAGATTACAAAGCACCGTATAAATCACAAGCTAAAAGTTTAGAGAGGGCCGGGGTGAAAGCAGGGACGGGTTGTGCGTTGCAAAAGTTACTCTGGCTGCTGCTGTGCGGGAGTTGGGTTGCTGTACTGGGGGAAAGATGAGAAGACAGAGACCAGTTAAGAGACAGGTTGTGTGTCTATTGGATAAAAAGTATTACCAAGGGGGAAAGGGAGGCTTTATTGATTAGGATTAATCTCCTCCTACCTTGGGAGCAAGATCTAGGTAAGCAGTGCCCTAACAGCATGCTCTGACCATGCGGCAAAAGCCTTCTTTCATCTCGGTGGGCAATGCTGGCCTGGGGAGTGAGGCTCAACTTCCAGCCCTGCCATGACCTTGCTGTGTGCCCAGGAACATGCCCCTGCACCCCTCTGAGCTTTGGCTTCTCCTCTGGCTGAATCATACTGCCCAGCCAGGGTTCGAGGGGAAAGACCCCAGGTCGCTGTCACACGGTGATACCTGTGCATATAAAAGGTACCAGCAACAAGACTGAGTCGCCAGGATGGCTGCAAGGCAGGGAGAGGGCCACTTCCTTCAGCCTTCTGTTTCTTACGTCTCGGCTGCAGAGGCCTTTGCATGCTGCCCCAAAGGGTCCGCTTTCAGGCTGGACACGAGGAGTCATTTTATTAACAACAAGAACCAGAGGGTGGTTAAGCCAGACAACTCGATCCACCACACACGGCCACCAGAAAGTCGTCCCATTAGGACGCCTGAGTCCCTTCTTGCCCCCAGGGAGCTCTTTTGTTTCCATGTAGCACTCCGGTGCCCGTCTGCGGGAGGTGTTCATCGGCTGGTTCTGCATGAACAGAACACACTTGTCAGAACCTGTGGCTTCCCCTGGCTGGGAAAGGCTTTCACGACCTTCCTGTTTCATTTTCTCTTTCACACAAATAAATGTGTTTTTCCTCGTCTCTCCTTCGTTCTGCCTCGCTGTCATATAAATCAGCCTCAGCATCTCACCTTCCAGACTAGCCCAGGAAAGGAAAGACGAGGCTCGAGCCATCACTTTCCACGGGGCTGTTTACCTGTGCCTTTGAACCTGAAATGCGAGACAGGCGCGCTCCCGGATAGAGAGGTGGTTTTCCTCCCCCGAGGTGGCTTGGAAAGGAGGGGACTGAGCTGAGAAGAGATTTCATCTTCACGCCGACAAACCAGCACACCATTAAAACGCTTTCGCACAGTCTCAAAATATGAAATGATCTTTTCAATATGCGTCCAATTGTAGCTGCTTTGCCAACCTATTGTCACTCTGGATTATCAAAAGAAATAATAATACCTCGCTCCTGCCCAGAGTGAGATGGGTATAGCCATTAGTCTGTGGTCTGAAATGAATCTCAATTGAAATGCAGATTTATTTTCGCTTAATCTCTTAGCAACTATTCAATACTTGAGTATATATTCACCGGGGTTGATGCTAAGCTTGAGATCATTCAAAAATTATGGAATCTGCCTGTTTAATTCCCTCCATGAATATTATCAAAAATGTGAGCCCCTATTCATTCCGCGATCAGGTTGCAGGGCAGAGATGTCAGTCTCCCCACTTCCCTGTTCCTATTGCTCCAGGCCGCTGTCATTGCTCTTCTGCACGCCTACCCGGCCTCCTAAGTAGGGGCTAGCCCTGAATCTCATCCCCTTTCCCCAATCTCCAATCTATTCTCTAGAATGAGCTTAAAACTCAAAACTGATTCTGTCACTCCCCAGCTTGACAGCCTCGAACAGCTTTCTATGCTACCAAAGAAATTGCAAATCCCTTAGGCCCCGGCAAGGCTCTGCATAATCCCACGGTCCTTACCTCCCTCCCGGCCTCATCTCTCACCTCACTCTGCCTCCCTTTCTGTGTCTTCTACTCTAACCTCTGGGCCTCCATTCGTCTGATCCCTGTACCTGGGATTCTCCTCTGCCACCTCCTGGCTTTGTCTTCCAGGTCTGAGCTTAAATGGCACTTCCCCAGCAAGGCCCACCCTGGTCTTCTAGGTGAAGGTAGGGTCCTCTGACATAGAGTCACATGGCACCCTGACCTTCTGTCATCATATAGGGCAGTTATAAATATTTATTCAACAACCTTTGAGCTCCGATAGGCTAGACCTCTCTCTAGTTCGCTGTGTGTCCTGGGTGCCTGGCACAGCCTGGCACAGGGACCATGTCTACTATTGCCTGGCTTCGCAGAGCTTTGGAGGAATTAAGCAGCTACTCTTTGACCATAAACGAGACCTCTGGTGTCTTTGGTCACTCCAGGAGCGACTGGGATTGAAGATCGGCTGCAGGAAGGAGTTCCAGACACAATCGCGGCTCTGCGGGAGGCTGGCATCCAGCTCTGGGTCTTGACTGGAGACAAGCAGGAGACAGCAGTCAATATCGCCTATTCCTGCAGACTGTTGGATCAAATTGACACTGTTTACACCATCAATACAGAGAATCAGGTGAGGCCAGTAGGGACCAGATGTGCAAGTACAGAGCAGCCCCTAGGCCAACAGGAGACAGGCTTATGGGTGGGATTTGGGTACACTGGGAAAGCACTCCCACCCCCAAAATATCACTGAATCTTGGATTTTGGAGGACTCTGGAAGTCATCCAGCCCAATGTCTTGCACTTCATCCCCACACATGGCTGACTGGTGTCTTTCGTGTTACTTCTGGCACTACTTAGTAGGAAGTTTTTCCTCTCCCAAATTCTACCCTTGGTCCCATCTCCCCATTTTATAGGTAAGGAAACTGAAGATCACTGGGGCCAAATCACTTGCCCAGGTTCATCCTGATAGTTTCTGATAAACAGAACTAAGTCTAGAGCTCTGTCCTGCTGCCCGACCGGCACTATTTACATTCTACCACACTGTTTGCTCATAGAACTCAATTGTCAGTTTCTTGCTACTTGACATCAACTCATGCATTGAAAAAGTCCCAATTAAACTGAAATTATTCTGAATTTAAAATTTCAGCACCAATTTCTATGTCACATTGGTCTGTCACATAGCAGAAGCCTGAAGGGTATAATACACGAGGCCAGTACATTTTGGTGGGATGGAAGAGAGAAAGATGAAGAAGCCAAGTCCTAAAACTGCAATTTTCAATCAGAATTGGACATGGGTGTCCGGGAGTGAGATTTGGAGACAGGACTGTGGGAAATCTGAAGAAGCATATTCAAAGCTATGATACAATTTTGGATTTAGAAGGAAAAGTGTGTTTTCACCATGCAAATTGTAGAAGGCAAAGTTCCACCATCTTCTTGGCTGATGAAGATGGGAGGGGCAGTGACATGTGTGCTCCTATCGGAAGGGAGCAGGGACTGGGTTTTATGGAGGAGACTAATGAGGAGAGCACTGTACTTCAGAGGTGTTGGGCAGAGGGTACCTGGAGCCCCAGGGATACCATGGGGAAAAGGACAGAGAGGAGGGAGGAAGACAGGAAAAGGGAAGCTTCCAGAAATGGAGGCCGGTAGGACACTGCAATCTCCCTCTTTTTTGTTTGAATAGAGTCTCTCTTTGACGCCCTGTCTAGAGTGCAGTGACATCATTGTAGCTCACAGCAACCTCAAAGTCTTGGGCTCAGGCGATCCTCCTGCCTCAGCCTCCCAAGTAGCTGGAACTACAGGTGCACACCACAACGCCCAGCTAATTTTTCTATTTTTAATAGAGATGGGATCTCACTCTTCCTCAGGCTGGTGTCAAACTCCTGACCTCAAGCAATCCTCCCACCTTTGCCTCCCAAAATGCTAGGATTACAGGCATGAGCCACCACTCCAGCTGATCTAGACCCAGAATAGAAGTTTAGGGGGGGTTATATTTGGGTTTTAATCCATGAAGAAACCATACACACACAATTTAAAAAAAAAAAAAAGGTAGTATAGACTGAAAAATGCCTGAGGCCCTTTTAGACGAATTGGAAAAATCATTTACTTTCCTAACAGATGCACAGATTATGCTATGATTAGATTAAACTCCAGTGAATTTTCAAAATGAAAATAATCTCAGAGAAAAAAAGACTTTGGCTTTAATATTATGATTAGGAAAGAAAGTAATTTTCAGCTTGCTTGAGTGCTTGATCCCTACGCCTGCCTGTCCTGCTTGTGATGGAAATTCGGTTTGCAATGGTTCTTTCACTCCCAGTAATTCTGGAAGGGAGGACATGTGCAAACCAGGGAGGCAGCCAGCCCCAGAAGGGTGCAGTGGGCTTCCATGGGTTCTGTTAAATGCCAAGCATTCCTGTAGGAAGCTGAAGATGTTTGGTGGTTAAATAGTCAAAGTTCCTAAGGAACAGTCAGCCACACTCCATCTTTAATTCGGTCAATGTCATCTCTTTTAATACTGTCCAGGACCCTCCGAGATGGTGCCTAAATCCTCGGCCCTGCCTACACCCTGGGGGCCACTAAACCTATAATGTTAATCTCTCTCATCCCTTTGCCTAGGAATGAGTTAGAGATGCATAAATATGTTAAGCCAGAAACTGGGGAAATACATTCTAAATCTGAAATTTATTTAAACCCCAGTTTAATGTAATTACATATTCAATGGATATTTCCTCCAAGAGTTTTAATTTGCCTAATTCACTATAAATTGATTTAGGGCTACTGTCTCTTTGTTATGTATCCTAAAGCAATAAGAAAGTTATGAGACCTACCTAGACTTCAGGGTTCCCATCCACAAGATGAGGGAATTACTAACTCATCACTGGAAGTGTTGATCTGTCGAGGAGTTTTAAAAGGGACTGTATTAGACAAGAACGAATAATAACAATCACTATTATTGTTATTATTAACATATATGGAAGGCTTAATGTGGTCTAAATACCGTGGTTTTTCACTTCCATTACCCTCATCTGTAAAATAGAGGTTAAAAATAATTATGTCACAGGATACTGGGAGGATTAAATAAAATCATAGAAGAAAAATTCTTACTTATCACAGTACTTATATTAGTTATCTATTGCTGAATAATAAATTACCCCAAATCTTAGCAGCTGAAACAATAGGCATGTATTATCCATGGTTTCTATAGGTTAGGAGTCCAAGAACATCTTAACTGTGTGCCTCAAGTTTAAGGTCTCTCTTGAGGTTGCAATCAAGCTGTCAGGGCTGCGGGCTCATCTGAAGGCTCAACTGGGTGGATGGTTTGGGAGTGGGAAGGAGTTCTGCTTCCAAGGTCACTCACATGATTGTTAGCAGGCCTCAGTTCCCTGCCTGTGGTCCTCTCCATAGCACTGCTATACAACGTGGCAGGTGGTTTCCCCCAGGGCAAGGCATTCAAGAGAAAGGAAGACAGAGCACCAAATTGGAAGCCACAGACTTTTTATAACCTAATATGGAGAGTGACATCCCATCACTTTTGCAGAATTTCCTTCATGAGAAAGGAGTCACTCAGTCTAGCCCATACACAATGGAAGGAGATTACACAAGAGAATGAATACCAGGAAGTGGAAATCACTGAGAACCATCTTACAGGTTGCCTACCACAGTACCTGACATACGCTAAATATTCAGTGAATGGTAACTATTGGGATTATTACTCTAAAAAGTTGGACATAAGTAAATTCAGAGACTTAATTTTGAAGCTTATATCTCCAAGGACTTGCTGCAGTCATCTATTGGAGGAAAATTGGTACTAATCTCAACTTCCAGCAAGGACCACCTTGATCTCTTTCCCAGATAAGTGACTGTGGTACAACCATTTGCTCCTGAAACCACTTCCTGTGGCCCCTCTAGGCTCTGTGCAACCCTATTGCCTGCAACGCTCAATTTGGCATCTAAAAGGAAGACTCAGGAATAATGAGGTGTGGCTCTATTCCTTCCAAAAGAAATTATTCTAGACATTCCCAGACAGAAATTTCTAGATCAGTGTTCCTCAAAACTGTCCCTTCAGAACTACCTTCACAATTTTCTCCAAAATCCACAGATGATCTGTACTGTTTTTTACTTAACGATTTCATTTAAATTGACTCACTTTGAACACTTTTTATTTTTAGAAGAAATTTTTAGCACATCAATAACTAAAAAGTCATCATCTCTTGCTATGAATAAAAGAACACTGTAAAATGAAGAGCATGTGTGAAGAAAACAATCCTGTTAAAATTGATAATACTGTTGTGTGCTACAACTTTATCTTTATTAAAAAGTGATGTTGGCCAGGCATGGTGGCTCATGCCTGTAATCCTAGCACTCTGTGAAGCCAAGGTGGGATGATCACTTGAGCTCAGGAGTTAAGACCAGCCTGAGCAAGAGAGAGACCGTGTCTCTACTAAAAACAGAAAAATTAGCTGAGTGTGGTGGCGTGTACCTGTAGTTCCAGCTACTTGGGAGGCTGAGGCAGGAGGATCGCTTGAGCCCAGGAATTTGAGGTTGTTGTGAGCTAGGCTGATGCCATGGCACTCCAGCCCTGGTGACAGAGCAAGACTCTGTCTCAAATAAAAAAAAAATTGATCTTCACGGAAGTTAAAAGAGATATTAAGAATATACTTAGAACCAAAATCTGACTTTATCTTTGATATAAAAAAAAGTAATAGAAGAAAATTGCTAAGAGGAAATAGCTTTTCTACTATGTTTCAGGGTAAACACCAGAAAAAAAATCAGTAAGAAGAACTACAGTTTTTAGCACCTTTCATGGAGTAGACAATGTATTTTCTTCAATTAGGAAGCCACAGCTCAAGTAGTAATGATACTGCCTCCACTACTGAGTTTAGATGACCTTGGATGAGTTACTAAAGATCTTATTTCCACTTCCTCATTTCTAAATTAAGATCTGCAATAAAGACCCTACCTATCACACAGGAATGTTCTAAAGAACAAAGGAAAACTTAAATGACCTGTGAGCAGTAGAAAGCACCATATCAGCATGACACATTGTCATAATTTAACATCATATTAGTGTTATTTATTGTCTTATGCTGTTCTTGTATCAGGCTCCATCTTGCTGAGCTATTTTCACTCCCATTCCCAAAAAGTGTCTCTTATTTTGACCATTAATTTGGTTCCAAATTATAATTGCTTTGATGCTATTTCAAATACTGCAGAGAAATGTAAAAATTGGAGAATAATTCCTAAGTAGTCTCTATGGCAGTAGAGTTTTACAGCTATCTAACTAAAAAATAAAGTGAAACTGTTAACATCCATTTCCAAGGTTGCTTACTAATACTAGATTATTATAACTCTTTACAGGAAACCTGTGAATCCATCCTCAATTGTGCATTGGAAGAGGTCAAGCAATTTCACGAACCACAGAAGCCAGACCGCAAGCCCTTTGGGTCCCGCCTGTGTTCCAAGACACCATCCACCAGCTCAGGGGCTGTGGTTCCAGAAGTTGGATTGGTCATCGATGGGAAGACATTGAATGTCATTTCCCAGGGAAAGCTGGAGAAGAAGTTCCTGGAGTTGACCCAGTATTGTCGGTCTGTCCTGTGCTGCCGCTGCACCCCACTGCAGAAGAGTATGATCGTCAAGCTGGTGCGAGACAAGCTGAGCGTCATGACGCTTTCCATAGGTATCCACTGTGCTGAGACTCAGCTGGCAGCTTGGCAGGGATGATCTGACGAGAGGCCTGGGCCAGAGGTGGGAGGACAAGTATCATAGTCAAGATGCTTAGCCTACGGGTCGTTGTCTCAGAGGGAGAGACTGCAGAAGGACAGTCAAGATGTGGCAACTAGGAGATGAAGCAGAGGCTGAGTAGAGGGGGAGAGTGCATCAAAGACCTTTGGACTAGCAAGTCAGCTAAAGAAAAATCAGGACTTAGATGGAGGCCAAAACCAACAGGGGCCTTGAATTCAGGACATCCAGGTAGCTCAAGAAATGTTACCATCAGCAATACACATACGCAAGCCATCTCAACTCTGAGATACAAAGCATTTCCCCTTCAATACTTTACACATGGCACGGCCTCAGGTGTTTATGGATTTGGTATCCTTCTGAGGGTTGATGTCTGGTGGGGGCATTTTAAAGATCAGGACTGTCCCATGTTTAATTTTGTATGTTCATTGCTAAATACAAGGCCAACGCAAAGCATATTCACAATGGGCTAGCTAGTTGGTTGGTAAAGTATTGCTCAGAAGGGGCTAAACTTTAATAATACTGAGGCAGAGAACTAAAAACTGCACTTATTTAACACCTTCCAGGAACAACCAAACCTGGTTCACAAGAATCTTCATGATCTGGTCTTCATGACCTTCCAGCCACATGGCTGCCTTCCTCTTCCCAACACTTGGCTCCCAAGTGTTCCAACCTAATGAAACTGTTTACCATTTTCCATGGGCCCTGTCCTCTCTCACTTCCAGGTCTTTGCACAGTTATTTCCTCTGTAAAACACTCCTTCTTCCAATCCCACCTAACTTTTCTTTCCTCTAGGGGCTCCCACAGCACCCAGTACTCATAGCTCCAAAGCACTGTTACGCCTCCTGTGATGGCCTCTCCGGGGACCATGTGTTCCTTGAGTGTAGGAGCAGTGTCAGCCTTATTCACTGTTTGATCCCAGGCCCAGCACATACCAAGCACATAGCAAATACTGCATTCGCTTAGGGACATTCTCACAGATGGTGTCCCCCCTTCTCTTCCTCCTGCACAAGCATGGAAAGAGATTTCCTTCCCTGACATTTCAAACAAGAGGCCTACGACACATGATGGATTTTTTTCCTGGTCTTCAGGTAACTGCAGTTTAGAACAACAAAAAAGTGGAGGAAGAAAGTAGAAAGAATGCAGGGAGCAGAACTCTAGCAACCGCATCCTGCTTTTACACCCTGAAGTGTCCTCTTTAGAAATTCAGACACACACAAGGCAATAGCCCAGGATGGATTCCCTGAGGTTGGATATTGGCTTCACTCCCATAACAACGGAAACAAAACCAGCAGGGCGAGAAATAGCATGGTTTCACACTTCAACTTCTCCCCGTTAGCTAATAGAAGAGGTCAAAGGTTGGATTCGTTCTGCCATGGAGAAGATTAAAATTATATATGCTATGTGATCAAAAAAAAAATTATGAGAATAAAGGCTACTTATAATCACAAGATTTTTAAAATCAATAAATTTGTTATCAAATAATTAAGGGAAGAATTATTCTTTCCCCCCAATCCATATTCTCTACGATGAATAATATAAATTTAATTGGCGCTTATGCTGAGAAGCTACTGGGAAAAGAGGTGAGGGGGGAAGAGGAGGAAGGCCATGTGGTCTGCAACAGTGGCTGGCACGCTGCAGCCTGAAGGCCGGATCCAGCCCACTGCATGTTTTCGTACAGATGCTAAAAACGGTTTTTCTATTTTTAAATGTAAAATTTGTAAAAGACTAATAGCCTTTCAGCAGTAATAGTTGTTCGATTTTCCTTCTTGGCTCACAAAGCCTAAAATATTTACTGTCTGACCCTTTACAGAAAAACTTTGCTAAACTCTAGTCTAAAAGATAAAGCACTGGGGAGAGTCTGGCCTCTGGGGAGAGCCTCACTGTATAGAGCTAGCCGTGGCTACTCGAATTTAATTAAAGTTACGTGGAGTTTCACCAGCCTGGTTTCCATAGCCACATGTGTTGGTGGTTTCTGTACTGAACAGTGCAGATACAGAACATTTCTATCATCACAGAAAAATCTGTTTAACGTTCTGGTTTAAAGAGAAGCCGTGTCTATGTGTGTGTGCATGCGTGCATGTGTGTGTGTGTGTGTGTGTGTGTGTTTCTGTGTCCTTACCTGCAGCTTCCCAAAACAACTCAGTTCTTGAATGGGAACTCAATAAAAAGATTCATCAATCTCATTTTTCTAAATTCAGAAACAAAACCGAATGCTGTCCTCTCCTTGGACACCATTAAAAATCTTTCATGTCCAAACTCTTCAGTTGTCTTAATTCCATCAGTATTTCAAGTTTGACTGAGTCAGGGAAGCACATGAAAGATCTGAGCTCTGATTCTCCAGGGTGCCTTCTCTGGCTGGATTATCCTTAACAATCTCTGAATTGCTCATATTCTACCTTTGCTCATCAGTAAAGTCCATTGTAACATTCGTGAAGGCCCTTCTGTGTAAACTGCAAAGCACCGTCCACGTCTCTCTCGATCACTATTGTATCCCCAATACCTAGCATTGTGCCTAGAAAAAAAGGCACTTAATGAGTACTGCATTTGTTAAATGATAAAGAAAAAAGTAGGGCTTCTTGTCCAAAGAAGAAAAGACATCTCTCAGGCAGTAGCAGAAAGTCACTGTAGCAGTGACTTTCTATGGACTATTCAGAGCAATGTTAAAAGGAATGGGGACACTTTAGAGCCATCTCATTGTCACTGAGCACTTGGACCAGGAATAAAGGCATCTCATGACCTCTCTTCTTTCAGGTGATGGAGCAAATGATGTAAGCATGATTCAAGCTGCTGATATTGGCATTGGCATATCTGGACAAGAAGGAATGCAGGTATTGTTCCCCTCAACCGTTCTTGTTTCTTCCTTACTCTTCTTTATCCTTATTGGAGATTTAAGGAACTCCACAGAGTGTCGAAGGAACTTCCATTCAAGAATGTCCACCTACATCCACAGTTGCAGTGCCCTCTATAAGCAAGGACACACATAAGGACATTTGAAAACATTTTTCAATTGCCATTTTAGTCCTGATGGCTAGTTTAACCCCTAAATTGCTTGTTACACCTTCATGGAGTATCTAATTTAGTCAAAATTCAGCTTGGAATAAGCATCCAAACTTGACTGCTAGCTTTTCCCATTGAAATGACCCCATTTTGTGCTTTTGGAAACATTAACAGTAATATTCCCACCACCAGTGCAGACATTTGTCATTGCCTGAGTTCGTTGATGAGAATAAAAGAGCATTGATCGGGAAGCCACAGATAGCTCTGAGTAGTACTCTTGAGTATCTCCTACATGCCCACACTCTGTTAGACACTTCACATTTAGTATCTCACTGGAATTTAATAACCACCACAACCCTGTGTGTTAGGAATTGTTACTCCATTTTTTTTCGGATGGGGAAACTGAGGCTCAGGGAGTTTAAATAGGCAGACCAAGATTCATACCAGGATTTATGAACAGGCGTGTGTCTAAACCTGGCTTCATGCTTTAAAAGCGTGTATAAACTATGTCTGATTCTGACTAATCCAGAGCTCCACATAGAGGAAGAGCCCTCTAACCAGTGAAGGAGCCAATGGCCTGCCTCGGGAGATGGTGAGGGTGTTCAGAGATCTGGGAGTTACTTGAATGGAAGCCCCTGCTATCTGGTTGACATCACATCCCTGGCGCAGTGCTTGACACATCCAGGGCCACGTAAATGCTTGCTGGGTAAATGGATGAAGGACCAGCCTACACCACCGGCCCTTCTGATCCACCCTCCTTGGATTCCAGTGAGGTTTTGATTCCCCAGAGGAGAGGGTGTCAGAGTCCAAAGAGCCACCCAAGAGTGAACACATAATGACCAAGAGGTCGTTCAGACCCTGCCAGCTGTGGACCTAAAAAGAGCATCATCCTCGAGGGAGCCTCTTTGGGCTTCGGTGGCCACGGATGGAAGCTGACGTGTCTGCTCTCCCCTCGCAGGCTGTCATGTCCAGCGACTTTGCCATCTCCCACTTTAGGCACCTCAAGAAGCTGCTGCTCGTGCACGGTCACTGGTGCTACTCACGCCTGGCCAGGATGGTGGTGTACTGCTTCTACAAGAACGTGGTGAGTGTCCCCATGGCAGCCCCCCTCCCAGGCCCGGGGAGTCCTCCCCATGGAGCCAGATCACCCCACAGTATCTCAGCATAAGGGAAGGAGTCAGGCTGGCCTGGATTTCAAATCCTGAAACTGTTCCTTACTAGCTCAGTGACTTTGGGCCAGACTATTCCCTTCTCTGGGCCTCAATCTCCTCTCTGATACAATAGAGCTGATACTTTCTATTTTTGTGAAATTACTGTGAGAATTGACAATACTATATGGAAATCACCTGGCATGTAGGGGGTAGTCTGAATGTTTACGAGCATGGACTCTGGAGTCCAACACATTGGGTTCAAATCCAGACTTGCATAGGCGATGATGTCCCTATACCTCAGTTTCACCATCTGTAGAATGGGGGTGGTCATAGTACCTTTCTCATATATTTGCTGTGAAGATTAAGTGAGAGCTGTATAAAAAGTAATTAGCATGTAGCGATCGCCCTCTAAGGTTAGCCATTATTGTTTTATTATCATTGTTGTTGCTTCCATTACTCTTGGAGTTAAATTTCACAAATGATATTTAGTTTCTGATTGCAAGGAAGAATGATTTGAAGAAAAACTAGCCTGACTTGCATCTTAGATTTCCTCCCCAAATAGGGCCTCCCCAATGTTAAGGGCTACACCCCAGGCCTGGGGAAAGTAAAGGTGACAGTTCCTCACAGAATATAAGACTGGAGCCCATGGCTTCAACCTGTGACCTGCGTGTCTCTTCGGCACCACCAGGCTTCCTTACAAGGGAGTTCCTGGGGAACAGGACACTAAATAAAATATCAGCAAAATATTGGCAAAGACGTTTGGGGTGGGGAGATCATCTGGGTTGTAATCTCACGTGACTCTAACATGCTATGTGACCCTGGAAAGGCCACTTAATCTCTCTGAGCCTCAGTTTCCTCATCAATAATATGGGGAGACTATGACTCTCTCTGTCCCTAGAAGTGTTATTAAGAGGCTTTAGTGTCAGAGCTCTGGGAAGCACATAGCATGATACAAACAACGTTATGGAGATATTGTTGGGTCTCGTTTAAAATGTGTTGCTTTCTGTCATGTTGATAAGGGCCCAAAGCAAGCATGCACCAACTGAGGTAGGTATTAAAACTGTCAGAAGATCTCTTTTGAAAAGCCCTTGATTAACAATGGATATAAGAAGTCAGAACACTGCTGTACGAAGGGAGAGAAGGAAGGCCTGCGTTTTTCATTATCTAGTTCAAAGCCCTTTGAGTAGTCCCCATAAGTCTCCAAGCAGAATCTGATTCCTCTTCGTATGAGGAAAAGGGAAGGATTAGACCAAGGTGATGGAAAAGCAATATATTAGCCAAGCAGTGTGACAAAACTGCAATTTTTTTCCCTCTTGCTTCATTCTCACAGTCTTCTTTCAGGTTCTGACATAATCACTCTCGCTCAGGAGTGAGATAAACAGCACAACAAAAAATAACGTAAATTTGATCAATTGGATGGTAATGTTATCTCAGCAAGTCTACGCAAACAAGTCACTCCATTTAACTTGAAACTCACTCTGAGCATGAAAGGCTGTTTACTTAGAATTCAAAATGCTTGTTTAATTTTTTTTTCTTTTGGTATCCAAAGGAATCATTCTTTTGAATAAGCACAGACTCTTCTCTGCATTAAATTTGTGAAATAGAAAAGAAAATGTTTCCAGCCAGCCACTCTTTCAAAGCTTGAATGATATTTATTTCCAGCGCAATGCCACGCTCGAAATTGCGGTACTGATGCTGCATTCTCTCCCCGTTGCAATTAGAGGGTGGAGAACTATGACTTTCACATCCGAAACCAATTTCAGAGGGGGATTAAAACCCTGCCTGCTCTGAAATTTGAACATTGAATTAATTACTGCACTGTAGCTTCTCGAGAGGAAGAGCAGGCATCCAACCTCAGCGATGTTGTCATGGGGTTCAGCGCACTCCCTGTGAGGTGCAAAGATTCCAGCTAGGCAGAAGAAGTAGAAAACAGGCAAGATCCTACCAGGGCACCAGGAGGAAAGAAGCATCCTGTAATGTTCAAACTCCAGGATGAGTGTTGGAACAATAGAACTAAGATTAACTTTGTTTGCTCCTATAACTACGAATGTCTGCTCTGTGTCAGGAACAGTCTTGGGCAACGGGTATAGAGCGGGAATGAAGCCGCCATGGTCCCTGCCCCCATGAGCTTTACCATCTACATCAGGGCTCAGCAAGCTTTTCTGCAAAGGCCAGATAAAAAATATTTTTAGCTCATCGTGTAAGCCAAAGATAGTACTGAGAAAGGTCGGGCATGGTTAAAGAACTTTGAAAATTCAGATGCTGGTTGAACCACTTTCTAGCTCTGAACTTGGACAAGGGGCAACTGCATAGCTTGGAGCCTCAGATTCCTCATCTGTAGAGTGGGACTAATAATATTAACATTGTTTTTAATATTATTATCAATTCGTGATGTTATATTAGTATAATATAAAAATAAAATACTAGTAATATTATTAGCAACAATATTAATCTTGCAAAATTGTTAGGAAAAACTATAGTGTGTATTGCATGTCTAATAATGTACTATATACTAATATACTGACATACTATAATGCACATCACACACCTGGTACATATAGAAGCTCAAATAAATATAATTGGTGTTACCACTAGTGACAATATTAATGTGCTAATATTATTACTATTAATATTAATAGTGAATAGAGAGCTTCTTCAAAATAACACAGGCCCAGCAGTTAGGAAATGAGAATTCTAGTTTGAACACAAACCTACTGAATGTTTCCTTGCGAGACCCTTCAGTTCCCTGTGCCTCAGTCCTGTAGAACTGAGTTCTAGTCCTAAGTCCAGGACCAGCTGCTTATGTGACCTTGGTCAAAGCACCAAACCATATCGCAATACGGTAGGCAGTAACAGTGACCCAGTCCACCCACAGGTGGGGAGATCTTAAGTGAGAAAGAGCTTTAGAAAAAATAAGCAATATTTAGGCAGAAGATGTTCTTGCTCACCCTCCGAGTTCCACTACCACTGGGAAGGAATTGTAAGGTGAACCTTCTCACGAGGTCGTCTTCCCGTCAGGCCTCCCGCTCACGGTTCAATCTTTCTTTCTATTGTCACTTCCTCGGTGACATCCCTTTTTGTTACCACACTACTGCCATTTTCATGTTTCATATGACCTGGTCTGAGCACTGCTATTCCCCTCTGACAGATGACAGAATTATGTTCAGAAAAGCTAAGCAGTTTTCCCAAGGTCACACAGCTACTAAGTGACAGAATTGGGGTTTCAAAACCAGCCTTCTCTGTTCTTGACACTATCATACAGTAAGTCCTCACTTAATGTCATCAATAGGTTCCTAGAAATTGCAACTGTAAGCGAAATGACGTACAGCAGGACCTCAAATAACATCATTTCATCCAATGTTGTTTTGTTATAACGTTCATAAGAAAAAAAATGGTGGTGTTTTACATCGTTTTGCATAAAGTTGCAGTTTCTAAGAGCTTATTGAGAACCTTAAGTGAGGACTGACTGTATACTCACCTTAACAAGTCAGTGGAGCTCCCTTCAGTTCCTGAAGAACATTACTAGTCGTATAGGAGGACGGGGAGGAGCAGCAGCCACTGCTGGAAAGATGAGAATTACCTCTAATCCTGACACAACCCTGCACATTACAAATGAGGAGACTGATGCTCCAGCCACGTGGGAGCCTCCAGGCAGCCGTTGACGACCGGCTGCACTCGCGGTCTCTCACAAGGCCATGCTCTCTGCCTGCAGTGCTACGTCAACCTGCTCTTCTGGTACCAGTTCTTCTGTGGTTTCTCTGCCTCCACCATGATCGATTACTGGCAGATGGTCTTCTTCAATCTCTTCTTCACCTCCTTGCCGCCTCTCGTCTTTGGAATCCTGGACAAAGACATCTCTGCAGAAACCCTCCTGGCATGGCCTGAGCTGTACAAGAGTGGCCAGAACTCGGAGGTAAGGGGCTCAGACAGCCGGAGGGAGGTGGCCTCAGCGTCTCCCTGACCTCTGCCTTGTCCCTGAAGGCAGCAGAGAAGGAGCCCTGGGCCAGGGGTCAGGAGCCTGAATTCTGCCACTGTGCTGCCACTTACCTCTCGTGTGACTTTGAGTAACTCCTCTCCCCATCCCTGGCCTGTTTCTCATGTGGTATTGAGAGTATTGGAGCAGATCAGTGAGTATTTTCCTTTTTAATCATTTCTTTATTATATCACACGTCAATATATGGGACAGCCCTAGCTGAAGGGGGAGAGGGCAGGCAGAAAATCCCATGCCTCTTAGTGGGCCCCTTCAGGCCCTGGGGAGTATCAACAACACCTGGTGTGGGGACCCCTGAGACTGGCGGCTGTAATAGCTTTCTCATCACTGGGTGAGGCACACATAAACGAATGCTTCTGTTCATATCAGGAAAGGCAAAGCTTAGAACTCAAGATTATGTATGGTCTAGAACTGGTTGGTGTCAAGTAGACAAAAGAAGGCCTAAGAAACCATCATGGGGCTTCTGAGAAGGCCCAGAGGCGCCACACTGTAGCCCGACTAATTTGGAGATGTCAGGGGCAGGTGCTCCAGGCCCAGCAAGGAGGTGGGATGAAGGGATCACAGCCTCCTCAAGGGGGGATCACTAGGAAAAGGGACTTCGAAATGCCAGAGAGTATCTTTGCACCTGGGGGAAAGGAGGGCAAAGCCAGATGTGGTGTCTGAGAACAGGCGATTATTGTGGACAGCCAGCAAGGAAACAAGCCCAGTGGTCACCCAAAGACAGGAGGACAGCGACACAGCAGCCCACGCAGTTCAGACAAAGGAGGCGTGGGGTGGGGGTGGACATGTACATCTTGGGCTCTTCTAACTCCACCCTTCCTATCAGCATGCTGCCTGTACAACCAACTGCTGGAGTATCTACCATTAGAAGAGGATAACATACCAAACACCAAAACTATAAAGGTTTCACGTCTCCCAGGGAAGGCACAAAGAGTGAAGCATGAAATGAGAAGGCTCGTCCCTGAAGCCATTGAGCTCTGTCTCTTGGAGCCTTTGGTCCCTGGCTGTGATTAAAATTTCCTTTTTCAGATGCCACTTAGAAACCTTAGAATCTCTCCACCCACCAAATTTGCAGCAGCACTAGCAATAGAGCTAATGAGTAACTGGGTACTTGCTACATACTAAGGCATGATTGCATTTAGTCCTCTCGAACTCCAAGGAAACAGGTGGTGTTATTTTTGTCCCCATTTCATGGAAGAAGAAATCAGTTCTCAGAGCAGTTTAGTAATTTTCACAAGGTCACATCGTTAGTGGTGGAGCCGAGACTTGAACTGAGGTCTGTCACCCTCAAGGCTGTGCTCTTAATTGCTGCATTCTATTAAATATTGCCATGAAGATAAGAGGTGCTGTAAGTGCTATATCATCTGGCCCAGCCACACAAGAGAAAGCTGCTTGCAAAGATTAGAGGCTTGTTTGGATGGGGGTAATTGATGGCATGTTCTTTCCTGGCAGTGCTACAACCTGTCGACTTTCTGGATTTCCATGGCGGATGCGTTCTACCAGAGCCTCGTCTGTTTCTTTATCCCTTACCTGGTAAGTAATATAGTCCTATGCAAACCATACAAATCACAGGTAGAACTGGGTCCTGTTTATATGAAATTTCAGACTGGTAATGTCTTTCTGGACACTTCAGAACAGAGGCTCCAAATAAGTATCCTGCAGGCCACATTCAACGCCAGGTGTTTGAAAAGTCGGAACCCTTTACCCAAACATCACAACTGCTGGTGGCTCTTGAAAAACCAAAAGCTATCTTTTCGCTGAGTCAGTTTTCCCTCTTGGCAAAAATCTGGAGTAGACTTGTAACCCTGCTCTGATAGGCAGCATGGTCTCCAGTTTGCCAAAGTCCCCACCACTCCCCTTTGTCTTACACCTGGCCGTCTTCATTCATTAACTGTTTCCTACATGACCACTACAGGTATTTGAATTTACCGTTCTTGGTTTTTATACAGATTTGTGCTTCCAAGGTCAAGGTAGCGAGTGTTCAGGCAGCAAATTCTGATAATAGGAGATACTATATTATCTGAAATAAATAGCAAGAATGCAGATAGCCCAATCTCAATTTGATTTCCCAGTTCAAATAGAATTTAAATAGCAAAGGATTCCTGCATTCTTCTGCAACAGGGGACCAGGATATGGGGCAATTGCCACCAGGTAAACAGTGGTGCTTACCCAGCCTCTAGGCTCATATTCTTTTGCAATTAGCAACACAAAGGGGGGAGGGAGACAGGCATTTTGTGCTCTGTTTGAATTTCCTGGCTTACAATATGGTCTCTGGCCAGGCCTCTGCCTACCTTTCCTGACGTATCTTTTGCCCCTCCATATGCTCAACAGATCCATTGTGTAGGACGCTGGAGTTCTACAAACCCACGGTGTCCACCCTCAGTTCCTGTGTTGGAACTACATTTCCCCCTCTTTCAAATGATTAACTCCCCTTATTCTGGTTTCTGCTGATATGTCCTCTTTTCTGTGTTTCCAGGGTACCTCATACTTGCCTCTGCTATAGCACTTACCCTCTTAAATTGTACATCTGCCCTGCCTAATAGACTGTAATCTCCTTGAAGGTAGACACAGAAGTATCCTCAGCAGTTAGCACAGTGCATGGTGGGTGCTTTATAAATTCTTTCTTCATTCATTCCACAGTGGTTTTACAACCCCCATTGTGGCTTCCTCTGACAAACATGTTGCTAAATAATTTAATACCGTCAACTCGCTTCTCATCTTGGTCTGTTCCTTGGGTCAGTTTCACATGGATGGGCAGCTGGATACCTTTTTCTCTCCCTGTTCCTTCCCTCCCTTGCCACCTGCCTTCACTGATGCTTTATAATCATTGTGTCAAAGCAAAAGCCTTAAGAACACGAGCACAGTAGACAATGCCTGCTTGTTCCCCCTCTGCAGACCTACAAAGACTCTGACATCGACGTCTTTACCTTTGGGACACCGATTAACACCATCTCCCTCACCACGATCCTCTTGCACCAGGCCATGGAAATGAAGACATGGGTAAGGGTCCCAGGGCCCCTAGGGCTTAAAAATTGTGTTCCTGGTCATTGGCTACATTTAGATTTCTGAGTTGTTTCACTCTGTATTATTGATATGCTCAATAAATACACACTGAGCTCCTATGTCCCACTGGTACAGGGATGAAAGAGGTAAAAAAGGTAAAATTTCTGGTCTCAACTTGCTTGTCATCTAGCCAGAATGATAAAACTAACACACATAGAACAACGAGAAAGTTAGTTGCAAAAACAAATAATATTGATAAAAAGTTCAGGAGTGTTTCAGAGACAAGGAAAACATTAGACTGACCATACCTGAGGCTGTGTCAGGGAGAATGCTCCCCATTTAATTTCAAAAGAATAGAAAACTGCCTCCAGGTAACCACATCTTCAACATGTTCAAATATCATATTTGGATATCTAAGAAAGGTATGCCAGCTTCTCACTGGATTCTTCTAGTCAATGACAATTACAAAAACAAATAACTTAATAGCTCAAAGTTTTATGTCAGGTATCTATCTATATGATTTGCATGTATTATCTCATTTAATCTCCCAGATCCCTTTGTATTAAGTTTTTATGTCCCCATTTTACAGATTTAGAAATACAGTAGGTACAATAAGGCTAAAAAAGTTGCCCCATGCAGTTCAAGATAGAAGCAAGTTTTGAAACCTGGCAATCTGGCACTTGAGTTTTTAACCACTATGCTAATAGTGTGAAGAGAAGAGATTGAATAGTACAGGAAAACCACTTTGCAGAAATATTTGTCCTTCGCAAAGCTGAAATGGCTCACGTATTAAAAGCACATGTATTAAAAGTACATGTATTAAAAATTTGGAAAATTGCCCCAAGGAGGCTCAACATGTTCCCACATTCTGCAATGGAACTCCCCCTGACCCCCACCTCCCATCCCAAGCGAACCAGGCCCTGACCAGCTGGGCAGTGGCGGATAGGAGAGCCACTCAAGGGAACTTCCGGATCACAGAGTTCCCATTTTGAAAATCCGCTCTGCTCCAGTGTGTGCCAATGACAGATAGAACAAAGTGATAAAACCAAGAAGGCATAGCCAAGTTTAAGTATAGGATAAATTTCTTCAACAGGCCACCAGCACCAGAAGAGGCTGCAACATGACAAGGAAGGGGAGGGGGTACTGAACAGGCTCAAACTGCAGGTTTTTCTGGGAGCCAGGACAGGACACAGACCATGGCAGTGAGGAGTCTGGCTCCTGCAAAGTGGGGGACACTGGAGCCCCGTTTATTGCCAGGTCCAAGTTCCCCACTCAAGAAAGAAAGCTAAAGAAAAGATGACAATGACAAGCTGTTTGGAATTACAGTTTTAGCAGAAGCTGTAAACAAGGGAGGCAAGAATCACAGACATAACTTTAATCCTAGGAGTGGCACCAAGCCAAGGAAACATTTAGACTCTGGAAAATGAAAAATTATCATTGAAATTAAAAATGCAATCTGTGGGATCCACTCTAGATCAGACACTGGCAAAAAGTAAACTGCCGAATTGGAGGGGAGTATTGGGAACTCATCCAGAATGATAGACAAATATGGAAAAGGAAGAGGAGTGGTGGCTAGAATACATTCACATAGTAGCATCTACATAATAGGAGTCATAGGAGAGAAAAAGGTAAAGAATGATGGAGAAGAAATATTCAAAGAAATAGTCATCGTGAATGAAAATTTATGAAAATAAATCTGGATGTATCGCCTGGATATATCATAATGAAACTGTACAATCTAAAAGACAGCAAGACAATTTTTAAGTCTACCGGAGACTATGGACAAATAACTTGAAAAGGAACAGCAGTTATCCTGACTATCAAACAATAGAAGGCAGAAAACAATGGAGTAATTATCTTCAAAGATCTGAAGGAAAAAAACTGGAATGACTACACTATCATTTAAGAGTAGGTCAAAATAAATTTTATTTTCAGATATATGAACACTTTAAAGTTTATCATTCATAGGTGCTCTAAATATTGTACTTTTTCAAGAACATAAAAGCTAAAACTATAAGAAACAACCTGATGGGGAGGAAAAGCTATTGAATAGGTAACTTATACTAAAGCCTTCATCATGGAAAGGGAAGTGAATAGAAATACACATTTAACTACACATTTTTCCATAAAAGTCCACATTTATTTAGTATTTTAAAAACTTCAGGTTCACCACTACAAAAGTGGGAAGAAAAAAGAAGTATAGAAATCTATCAATTCTGCAGAATGTAGGAAAGATAACAAGGGGGATAATAACAAAGAAAATGACAGTGAACAAAAAATATAAAATGAGATGTTCAAATAAATCCAAATATATCAGTATTCATAATAAATGTAAATGGATTAAATTCTCCCTTTGAAAACAAAAATGATCAGATTGAACAGTTTTCTTCCAGCAAATATAAGAAAAAATGGACAAATTCACAATCATAGTGTGAGATTTTTATACAATTCTATCAGAAACTGGCATAGATCAAATAGAAAAAAAATAGAAAGGGTATAAAAACTTTGAATAAAGTATCACATTTGATCTAATATATAAAACCCTGCTCCAAACAAATAATAAGCATACATTTTCAAAAGCAAACACAGACCATTTACTAAAAAGAAAAGATCAAATTCTGAATCACATAGGAATTGGAAAAAATAAAATCATAAATACCATGTTCTCTGACAACTAAGCATTTGAATTAGAAACAAGCAATAAACAGGTAACCAAACAAAACCTACCATGCTTGAAAATTTCAAAATGTACTTCTAAATAACTCATAAGGTAAAGAGTAAATCATGATGAAACTTATAAATACCTCTTGCTGAATGACCACAAAAATACTATATATGCAAACTTGAGGGATGCAGCTAAAGCTTTTACTATTAATATTTTTTAAAAGATGAAAAATAGACAAGTTAAGAACTCAACTCAAGTAGCTTAAAAAATTACCACGTAAACCTAAAGACAATAGAAGGATAAAAAAATGAAAGAAAAAAAAATAAGGAAACAATGGAAAGGATCAGTAAGACCAAAAGTAAGCTCCTCAAAAACCCAATGAACTAATCCCTAGCAAAACTGTCCCAGGAGAAGATACAAAAAGAGAAGATACAAAAATAGTATTAGAAATGGAAAACACTATAATTGTAGACATAATCAATTTTTTATTAAATATTTTTTTTAGAAAATTTAAACCAAGTATATAATTTCTTTCAATGTAAAATTTACCAAAACACAGTCAAGGTCACTCAGCAAACCTGAATAAGCCAAATCCTGTCCCCAAAAAATCAGACTCAGAGGATCATAGAGATTATACAGGACAATCTCTGTCTTATACCAATTTGTTTGTGGAATAGAAAAAGATAGGTATCTTAGTCCATTTATGCTGCTATAACAAAATATCTGAGACTGGGTAATTTATAAAGAATAAAAATTTATTTCTCATAGTTCTAGTGGGCAGTAAGTCCAAGATCAGGTGCTGGTAGGTTCAGTGTTTGATGAGGGTGGCTCTCTGCTTCCAAGATGGTATCTTCTTGCTGCATTCTCTGCAGGGGCAGGAGGACAAATGGAATGAAAGCTATGTCCACACATGGTGGAAGGGCAAAAAAGCACTAGGAGGCTTCCTTCGACTTCTTTATAAGAGCACTAATTCATTGATGAAGGCAAAGCCCTCTTGATTTAATCACTTCTTGAAAGGCCTCACCTCTTAACACTATCACATTGGGTATTAGGTTCCAACGTATGAGTTTTGGAGGGGCACATGCATTCAAACCATAGCAATAAGCAATTCATTTTCCATGGCTAGAATAACGCTGATGCCAAAATGGGCATGGACAGTTCAAGGAAAGAAAATTACATACCAATCTCACTAATTAACATAGATATAAAATCCTAAATAAAATATTGGCAAATCCTCTTAGCAGTGTGTGAAAGACAATAAAGCACAACCAAGGAACCTTCATATCCCATATACTGATACCACCACTCTGAAGAGCAACTTGGAAATCGCTAGAGGAGTTTAAGGTACTCATATATTATAAGACAATTCTACATCTGCATATGCAGAAATACCCTCACACGTGTATATAAGGAGACATGTACAAGAATGTTTGTTACAGCATTGTTCTTACTAGAAAAAAATTGGAAAGAGCCTAAATGTTTCATCAACTGGAAAATAAATAAATTGTGGCATATTTATACAATAGAATAGTTAAAATGAATAAACTAGAGGGATATCTTTCAATTTAGAGAAAATCGCATAATATCAAGTGAAAAAAGCTGCAGAAATGTCTTAGTCTGCTTGATCTGTCATTACAAATACCATAGTATGGGTGGCTTAAACAACAGAAATTTTTTTCTCCCGGTTGCGGAGGCTGGAAATCCAAGATTAGTGTATAAATGATTCAGTGTCTGGTGAGGGTCCTCTTCCTTCCTAGACAGCTGCCTTCTATCTGTATTCTCACATGACTGAGAGAGAAACACCATCTCATGTCTCTTCTTATAAAAGCACTAATCCCATTCATGAGGGCTCCACTTCCATGACTTAACCACCTCCAAAAGGCCTCACATCCAAATACAATCACATTGGAGATTAGGGCTTCAACATATGAATCTGAGGGTGAGGAAGACAGAAACACTCAATTCGTAGCAAGAAGAACACGTATATAAGATAAAGTTTAAAAATACCCATAAACATGGATACATAAACATATACAAATGTATGAAACATGAATAAGAATGATAAACCCTGAATTTGTGTTCAAGATTAAAGAGGGGTCATTTGCAAGAGATGTATGGGTGCTTCGATCGTGAAACTTAACCTTTTCATAAAATCTGAGGCAAATATGGTATAAGGTTAAAATCAATGAAGTTGGATGTTGGGTGTATGAGCTTTATTGTCTATATGCTTAAATATTTCATTGTAATTTAGTTACATTTTTAAACTAACCCAAGATATTTCTCAAAAGGAACTCTGGTCTCTATGACTCTCTTTGTTATTAGATTTTTTTCACACCTGTGCTGAAAGATTTTTTTTTTTAACTTTCAAAATGCCTTATAAAGTTTAATTTGGCCTCAATTGTATATTAAATGGGTGGTGAGATTAAAGATTCTGCATCTTCTCTGATTGGTCACTCAGCCCTCTTTCTCAAAGCACTGCACTCATCTGCTTTGGAAAAAGAAAAATGTTCTTTTAGCATTATTAATCTACCTAATGCACCTCTAGACCAGTACCCCCATAGTTACTAGTGATTTCTGGTGCTCTTAGAAAAGGACTAAGCTACTAAAATCATTATGAAAAATATATTTCCTTTTTGAAAGTATTTGAAGCAGGAAAAGAGTCTATTTCTTCCCTGGATAGAAATATAAAATGAATTTTAAGAGCTGGGTCAATTTTCATAATCCCCACCAGAGCAATTGAAAAGGTTAGCTAACTGCTTTCTTCTTCAGGAACAGGGGCTGGGTTATTTAGATCACCTCTCCCACTGAAAACACTAAAAGTGCTGGATAACATTTTTTTAAAAAAACTTCTTAAAAGGATGAACAAGCTGACGAGATAGTAATGACCAAACCTCAGGGAAAGGAGGATTCTAGAGAGTAAGCCAAAATAATACCTCTGTTTTCTTGAGGGTATTTGCAACCCTGCCCAAAATGAACTTTTTTTTTGGCAGACTTGATTGAGTAAGAGTTCAGATATCAAAAGTCAGGCTTCCAAGGTAGGAGTCTACTAAAAGACCATATTAAATTAGGATCCTAAAGGCTATACCAGGATAAGGATATACTCAAAAGTGTAACTATATGTTCCCCCAACACACACCTCTCCTTAGCAGAGACTGCAGGGACTTTTACCTGTCTGCTAAACAGAGCAGAGAGAACATAAAGACCTGCCCTGAGAAATTATGGCCATGGCTGGCCTCACATAGATTTGTAGCCCAGATTCATATTACCTGGGTGAGCCAAATTTTGACCTATGAATTCAGTTGAGTGACTCAACTGAATCACTCAACTGAGTGACTGGCAGTGCCTAAAAGCATTGCAAAACACATATATACCCTTTCTGGACAAAGTCATCTTTATTCTAAGCCTCAAATTGTTCCTACTTATTTTTCAAGGACAATAAGCATCACATATTCAAAAATAATGAAGCTCACAAGGAAATAAGAAGCCATGAGTGAGGATCATAGATATCAGAAACAAATACTTCAGGTATTGAAATTATCAGATATAAGTTATAGAAAAGCTATGTTTACTATTTCTAAAGAAATAAAGAATAAGCTTTAAAATACCTGCAGGAATTGGCAAACTACACAAAGCAACCTAACAGATTTGAAAAGAGACCAAATAGAACATTTGGAAGTAAGAACTACTATAACTATAACTTAAGTTTTGATGCTTGGCTTAATAGGAGATTAGACACAGCTAAGGGGAGAATTAGTGAATTGGTCAAAAGAAATTATCCAGAATATAAAACAGGGGGAAAAAATACAAATTATAGAAGTGGTATTAAGAAACATAGAAGATAGAATAGGATCTGAAAAAGTCTAGGAAACATTTTATCAGAGTCTCCGAAAGAAAAGAGAATAAAACAAAGACAATATTTGAAAAGTTTATGATGAGAATTTTGCAAAAGTGAAGATTCAAGGTCTGCAAAACCCAAGAAAGATAAATAAAAAGAAGCCCACACTTATTCTATCATAAGGAAATTGTAGAACAAAAAAGGCAAAATAAAAGTTATAAAAACAGGCAGATTTTAAGACATGAAAATTTCCTTATAAGGAACACCTGATAAAGAGATTACTAACATCTCAGTAGCAACAGTGGAAGACAGAAGACGGTAGAATGCTATCTTAAATATGCTGACAGAATAACTGCCAAACAAGAATTCTATATTCATCAAAATATCTTTCAAGAATGAGGATGATATAAATCATTAGAGAGTATATCACCATCATACTCCCATGAAGGGAAATTTTAAAGGATGTTCTTAAAGCAAAAGGAAAGATATCTCACATGAAGATCTAAGATGCAAGACGGAATCAAGGCTTGGAAAGTAATAAACATGTAAGTAGATCTTAGTGAAAACTCACCAAATCAAACAATTATTAATAGATCAATCACTCAGGTGATTTTAAAAGATGATATAATTAAAATAAACAGCATCAATAGCATGTAAGTCAGGAATGAAATAAAGAGATTTAAAGTGCTCTAAAGTTCTTGTGTAATTCAGGAGGAGGGAAAACTAGTTGTAAACTTTAGACTGTAGTAAATTAAGATTGCTTGTTATCATTTATTGAAACATTATTGAAAGAAATAGAAATGGAGTATATAATTTCCAAACTATTAAAGAGGGAAAACAAAATTAAACAAAATAGTCAATATTTTTAAATGAACAGTAGGGTGATTTAATTAACATTAGTCAATTGTACATTTCAAAATAGCTAGAACAGAATAACTTGAATCTTCCAATCATAAAGAAAAAAATATTTAAGTTGATGGATATCCCAATTACCCTTATTTGATTACATGAATATATCAAATTATCACATGTACTCCCAAACTAGGTACATCTCATATGTATCAATTTAAAAAAATAAAATTTTTTAAAAAATAAAAATAAAAGAAGAACAAGAATGGAAAAAGAGAATCACAAAACAAGCAGGACAAAATGTGATCAGACAATACAACGCCGAGCTGCTTTGAAAATGAATAAACTTAACCACCACATATGGAAAAAATGGACTCAGCACACAAACATAATACTGAGGGGGGAAAACATGACTCTATTTATCCAATATTTAAAGACAGGTTATACAGGGAAACCTAGATAGGTGGTAAAACTGCAAAGGATTGCATGGAAATTATCACCAAAGTCAAGGTTGAGGCAGATTTAGGGGTCTTGGGGGT
The DNA here is from genome assembly GCA_963575035.1 of Avahi laniger. Taxonomy (NCBI): domain Eukaryota; kingdom Metazoa; phylum Chordata; class Mammalia; order Primates; family Indriidae; genus Avahi; species Avahi laniger. The sequence goes on from CAUYSK010065858.1 coordinate 26,851, forward strand.
ATATGTGTTCAGATTCTGGGTGGCAGCAATGTGGGTGTTTGTTTTATAATCATCCATTAAACTATGTACTTTTTTCAATTTTTAAAACAGGTGTTGCATTTTTAAAAAATTTAAAACGGTGTTAGCCAAGAAGCATGGTTGCACTGCCCCCTAAGCTGTACCTTCAGCAGGGTCTACTTCTTCTTTCCCTCTACAGACCGTCATCCACGGGCTAGTCCTCCTAGGCAGCTTCCTGATGTACTTTGTGGTATCCCTGCTGTACAACGCCACCTGCGTCATCTGCAACAGCCCCACCAATCCCTACTGGGTGATGGAAAACCAGCTCTCAGACCCCACTTTCTACCTCGTCTGCTTCCTCACACCAGTCGTGGCTCTTCTCCCAAGGTTTGTGCACTGGGGCTGTTTCATCCCTGGTATTACCCCCTTAATAAGCTATTTTCATAACCCAAGAGTCATGAGTTTGATTTCTGCTAGGATCCTTCAGGCTATTGTTCTAGAGAGAGCGTCCTAGGACAGAAAGAACAATGAACCAGGAGGCAAATAACATGGACTCTGGTCTCAAGTTAGCCACAGAGTAGCAGTCACCAAATCTGGTGTGACCTCAGTGGTAACTTCTGTAAAATGGGAGTAATAATTCCTACCCTCCTGCCGTAAAAATGTTAATATGTGATAAGGAATCATTTTGAAAAGCTCTCTGGGTCCTTCATGTATTAGCTCAAGCATCTCCCACTCAAATGCCTGCAGGGACAGGCACGCGACTGCAGCAAGCCAGATGAAGTGCAGATATTGGAAAAAAGATTTCAATATTACTCAAATTTGTTTAAAGAAACACACCCCATACAAAATCTGCATTAGTCAAATAAATCATCCATGCCTACCGTCTATTTCTGCCATTTCCAGGGTAAAACCTCTGCATTCACCTTTTCCAGAAAAATAGCAACAGCAACAACAATGCCTTGCCTTGCCGTGGAGCTTCCTCTGAACGTATGTTCTCCTATCTGGCCCCTCGTTTTGCTTTTGCCATCAGCTAACAGTTGGGCAGAGCAATGGTTCTAGTCCCACTCGCTCATGGGACAGCTCAAGGCCCAAGAGGGACCACAATGTGTCCCTAAGCTCAGCGCAACTCAGAGGCCGTTTCTATTCTGCAGACCACACTCTCCCATCAAAGCCATCGGTGAACTTGACAATGACGAGCTCACAGGCGAGACTTGGCCTGTCTTCATCTCCAGACTCTCACCACTCTGAGCATCACGATTGAGCCACTTTGTGATTCTCAGCTATAGTCAACAGGCAATTGTAACACTGTACAAAACTTTTTCTATTCCCAAATTAGGCAGAGACCATCAACAGGTCTTGCTTCCTTTAATAAGTTTAGTGGCTTACTCAACCTAGTTTAGTCTCCACTTTTCTTAAGCCACTTCAGAATCTCGACCTCCAATGCAGGATTGGAGGCTGAAAATACCAAGACAGCAAATACCATCACAGTCAGTGAACTCCGTAAGCGTTGGCTGAGTTCTAAGAATTCACTGTGTGCACAACCTCCCTGCTCAGCCCCTGATGGTCTCCTTGCTTCAAATTTTGGGCTTCACGCCACCAAACTACTTGAACTTCCTTAAAAGCCCCAGGGCCCCTCACCTCCCTGCCTTTGCTCACACTATTCCTTCTATTTGGAATTCCCTTCCCATCACCAAACCTCGCCCTTTGACATCACGTCAGGCACAACAAATTCCAGAGGCTCTGCAACTTTCTCGAGCTGAAACACATCCCTCTCTCGTATGTCCCCATCATATGGGTGTATCTCTGTCCCTAACTCTTTCCCATTTATTACAAATTGTTTATATGTCCTCTGTCTGACCATCACCTCCTGCAGAGAAGGTGTCTCCTTATCTTTATTTAACCTTCACCTGGCACAGTTCCTGTCACGTAATCTGCACCCAGAGAGGAATGAGCAATAGATGCCAAAGGAACAAAAAGAAGAATAAAACAGGGCCCTGGCTGTTAATAGCCTGCTCTCCGGTGGATGATTTGGACGTAAGTCTGACCATGACACAGGCAAAAGTGACTGGTATTAACAGAGGCTCTGAGGGTAGAAAGTGGGACACAATCAACAACAAGCACAAGTCCGCCCACCGACCCCCACCACCCCCTTCTTCAGCCCAATCCCTGGGGGGAGAAGAACCTAGGAGGGGCCGTGAGCATCATGCCCTCATTGGAAGGGGCATCGCACATGTAGGTTAAATATTTTGTCACCACTGGCCAAGCGCGAGCTCCTCTATTCTATACCTTATCTGGGGTATGGAAAGAGAAATTCATAAGCCCCACATTCTCTGTCTCTGCCATGACTAGAAAACATACTTGGAGCCAGAGTCTACAAGGATGAAGCAAGAGTTTGATGAGAGGCCTTAAAAATTATGCAAAGACAATCGGCACATGTGTTTTGGGAAGACAAGCACTCCACCTTGCAGCTTGTTAAACTGATGAGGAGCAAGTTAGGAAAAAGTTAGCAAATATTTACTTGCTATAACACATAAGTAAAATCTTTGCTTATTCTATAGTATCGTAACATAGCTGGATTTCTGTTTAATTCTGTTTACTAAGAAAGGCAAAGAGATTTCCTCTGATAGTGAAAGGATTATTCTAATAGTTCTAAAGATTGCTGGCTTATAACCTCGGAAAATGACTGTTTGTTTACAGAAGGCTACATGATAGAATGTTTGCTGTAGAAAACTGTGCTCACTGAAAGTTGTCAGCGATATTTATCATAATGGAGATTGATTTTATTCACCCAGTGATAATTAGCCCACTAACCATGACCTCACTAATCTTGGTCTAATTAATTCAACCAGTATGAAAGGACAGAGGAAACTCTCTTAAACTAGAAATATAGATTTATGTAAATTATTTTACAGAAAAAACAAAAGTAACTAGTGTACTAACCTTAAAACCCAATGCAGCTTCTTAATTAGCTACAACAGACAATAACAGTCCTTGGATACTCCTATCTTGGCTTTGGTGACTCAACGCACTCTTGGTTTTTCTCCTACTTTTTCTGCTTTATTTCCTTTGCTGACTCATGTCCGTGGCATGGTGTAGGTCAATCCTCTGTCCTAGGTTTTCTTGTCTTCTAACTTTATGTTTTCCCCATAAACACAGAAATCACTACTATGGATTTAAAAATCATTTTTAACAGATGAATCTCCCCATAAATTCTTAGCCCAGACCTCTCTTCTGAATTCCACACACATCTTTCCAGCTACCTATTCATCACCACCACTGGGCATATTAAGTCTGAAGAAACTGGAAGACACCTGTAATTTTTTCGTGACTCCACCCTCTCTCACCACCACCATCCGGAAACCTGGGTCTCTTCCAGAGTTTCCTACAGCAGATGCCACCCATTCAGGACCAAAGCAGGGCCCTGGGAGTTATCCTTGGCATCACCTGCTAACTCAGGCCCATATGTAGCCCATCACCAAGTCCTGACAGTTCTACCTGCTATGTATTTCTCAAATTCATCTACTATTTCCATTTCTACAGCCACCACCCAGGGCAGACTATTAAATACCCTTTCACCCAATTACTTGAGTAGTCTCCCATGGGGTCTTACTCTAGTCCATTATCATCGTATCAAAGTGCAATTATGTCACCTATTTGTAACTCTCTAAGGGCTTCCCTAAGACCTTTTCAATAAA
>CAUYSK010065859.1:0-13075 GCA_963575035.1 Avahi laniger
CCCGCCTACCGGCCTCCCCCCCCTGCGCGCCCCCCACCTACCGGCCTCCCCCACCTGCGCGCCCCCTCACCTGCGCCGGGGCGGGGACGGTGGGCGGCGGCCCCCCCCGCAGGCCGTCCTCGTCCTCCGGGGGCTCGTCCAGAAGCACCCGGCTCCGGCTCAGCTTCCACATGCTCCGCGTCCCTCCTCGCCGCCCGGCGCTCGGCCTGCGGCGCCTGCGGGACACGGGCCCAGTGGGCCGGGCGGGGCCGGGGCGCCCCTCCCGGGCCAGGCCCTCCCCCCAGCCCCGCCCCTTTCTCACCAACGCCCCCCGCCAGGCTCGCCCCGCCCCCCAGTCCCCCAGGACCTCCCCAGGCCCGCACGCCCCCCGTCCCCTCCTCCCAGTGTGGTCCCCGCCCCTCCCGGGCCCCGCTGGACCCCGCCCTCGCCCCGGCCACCGGGTCTCCGGGCCCCTGTCGTCGCCCCCGACTCACCCGCTCGGCTGCCCCTTCCCCCGGGACGCCCCTCCCCCACGCTCCCTCCCGGCCAGTGGGCGTGGTCAGTCCTCCCGGGTCACCGAGGCAACGGCCGAGCGGCCAGTGCGCATGCCCGCCCTCATTGCCCGGTGCGGAGGGCCAGACCGGGTGGGCTGGGGGCGGGGCGAGGAGGCGGGGACGAGCTGGCCCCCCGGGTGAGAACTCTGGGGCGCAGGGGCCGGGCTGCGGCGCGGGGGCTCCGCCCGGACAGGCGGGGCCGTGTCCGAACCAGCAGAGGACCGGGAGGGAGGCTGTGGTTGTCGGAGGAGGAGTCTGAGGTCCCGAGAGGCCCTCGGCCCGCAGGTGCGTGGGGCTGCAGTTCCCAGCCAGGAGCCTGCGCACCCGCTCTGCGTCCGGGTGTGAGGATGTTTTTCCGGACGGTCCCGAACTTGGAGCAATAGTAGCAAAAGGGGCGCTCCACACACTGCGGGGAACGCACCGACTGTTTCCCGTTGCAGAAAGGAGCGGGCGGCGACAGGACCGAGGACGGCACGGCTACGTGAGGTGACTCTGCCGTCCGAGCCGCAAGCCTGTAGCGACCGGCGGGGCGTGGGGACGGCGCAGAGCTGGCGGCCGTTTGCTGGCATCTTCGGGGCGCACGCCGTCCTGCCCAGGAGCTGGCTTCCGCAGAGGAACTGCGCGCTTCGTGTCGCTTACAGTTTCACACCAAATACATACTTATGCATTGAGTGATTTAAAAATACATTTTTTAAAAAAATCCAGAACTGTAGGCTTCTGTAAGAACTTTCTAAGCTTTATAACTTACAACTCTAAAAAAAAATCAAAGGTATCTTTTGGGTTTCTAGGAGTAATTAGCCACAACAATTTTTTAAAGGAAAAGGAGCTCTGACTCCTTTCTGGGAGCAGCGGGGGGAGATGGTGGCTTTGCCTGAGGATTCGGCAGGGACCTCCGGCACAGGACACGCGGAGAGGGTTATGGTTAGGGTGTATTAAATATCAACCAAGAGTACGGCGACGCCGCCACCAGTCCCCACGTGTGTTCCCAGTATGTCACAGAGGGCAATGTCCCACAGGCACACCTCCCCTCCCCCAGTGACCGCCAAACCCACCAGGCACAAACATCACAACACAAAACCACTGCAGCCTACTAAAGACCCCCGGTACATGCTCAGTTTAAGAGCTCCTTCATGGGAGTATTTAGGAATGTTAAAAACGTGTGTGTTAATAAACCCTTTCCCGACAAGGTGGGCTGGGACGCTCAGGTAACTGCAAAGGCGAGATGCGGTGGTGCGCGCTGCATGAGTGCTCTCCAGGCTGTCAAAATAAACACTGCGAGCACAAACACTGATAAAAGTCAAAAACCACAAAACAGAGGTCACAAAACAAAGCCAGGATCCAAACATAGCCCATTCAAAGACACTACAAATAAAACAGAAAATCAATTCAGAACCCTTGGACAAATAACACAGGCCCCCTCTGCTAATGCAAAGACGCTCACCCCAGAAGGTCACCCACTCTTCCGTACTTTCAAAATTGTCATTGTATGTTAGTTAAATTGTAAACCCCCTGCAAACCCAGGACAGCCCAGAAGAAAGCTAGGCTTGCTAAGTCAAAGAGCAAACTTCTAGAATATTTTAAACAACATTTAGCTCTCTTTTGCAGAAGAGCACAGTGGGTTAGGGTATGTGCCAGCCACCTAAAACCGCCTGATGCAGACAGGAGGGAAGGGAGGTGGCAGGAGAGAGAAGCAGGTGAATGGCTGTTGGAGCTACAGGCATTTCTGGAATTCTGAGACCATCCCTGACTTCCACGAATGTGACTCAGTTGACACATTAACTCATTCACTTGTCAGCTTTGTAGAATTAAGTCATGCTATTGTTAATATGCATGGGAGGCACACTTTACACAAGCTGGTGTCATGTACAGATTTTCTTCTGGATCTGGGTTAAAGAATCTTTCATTTACTGAGCCCTCAGTTGGAAGAAGCTATTAATATTAGACTGAATTTCCCTTATTGGCTAATTTGGCCTCTGGAAATTCACCGGTGCAGAAACTGTAATGTTTTACTTAATAAAGCTCAAGTGTGTCATCCCTCTCTGAATTCAAAATACATAAGGATCATCTTAGATTTTTGCCCTGGCAAATTTAATTTTAAATGAGAGTGGGGCTTTGGGTACCATATAGGACTTTCTAGCAAACAAAGCTGTTTGAAACTAGTAAGTTCCTCATTCCTGGAGGTGATTAGGAAGAGACTAGATCTGAAGGGAGTTGCACCTTCAGTCATCTCTCAACTTGGTGTTTTTTTTTAAATTGATACATAATATTTGTACATATTTCTGGGATACATGTGATATTTTGTTACATGCATAGCATGTGTAATGATCAAGTCAGTGTCACCTCCAATATTTATCATTTTTCTATTTTGGGAACATTTCAAGCCTTCTCTTTTAGCTATTTTGAAATATACAATATACTGTCGTTGACTATAGTCACCCTACTCTGTTGTCAAACATTAGAACTTCTCCTGTGTGTTTGTACCATTCACCCACCTCGCTTCACCACGCCCCACCCTCAGGCCTCCCCAGCCTCTGGTACCTATCATTCTACTCTCCACCTGCGCGGAACAATATTTTTAGCTCCCACATGAGTGAGAACAGGCAGTATTTGCTTTTCTGTGCTTGGCTTATTTCACGTAATGATCTCCAGTTCCATCCATATTGCTGAAAATGACAGGATTGCATTCTTTTTTATGGCCAAACAGTATTTCATGGTGTGTATATACCACATTTTCTTCACCCATTTGTCTGTTGATAGACACTTAGGTTGATTCCATATCTTTGCTATTGTGAATAGTGCTACAATAAACATGGGCGTGCAGGTATCCCTTTGATATACTGATTTTCTTTTGCTTTGGATAAATTCCCAGTTAGTGGGATTGCTGTACCCTATGGGAGTCCTATTTTTAGTTTTCGAGAGCTCTCCATACTGTTTTCCACAATGGCTATGCTAATTTACGTTGCCAACGACAGTGTGTAAAGGTTCCTCTTTCTCTGCATCCTAGCCAGCGTCTGCTATTTTTTGTCTTTTTAATAATAACCATTCTATCTGGGGTAAGATGATATCTCATTGTGGTTTTGGTTTGCATTTCCCTGATGATTAATTATGTTGAGCATATTTTCATATACCTATTGGCCAATGTAGATCTTCTTTTGAGAAATGTCTATTCATGTCTTTGCCATGAGAGTAGGGTGTTGAAGTCTCCAACTATTGTGTGGGAGTCAAACTCTCCCTTTTGATCTAATAATCTTTGCTTTACATATGTGGTGTCTGGTGCATGTAAGTTTAGAATTGTTATATTTTCTTGCTTTATTAATTCCTTTATCATTATATAATGACTTTCTTCATCTCTTTTTACTGTTTTTCATTTAAGTCTTTTATCTGATATAAGTATAGCTACTCCTTGATTTTGGCTTCTGTTTGCATGGAATATCTTTTTCCATTTCTTTACTTTCAGTTTATGTGTGTCTTTATAGCTGAGAATAGTTTCTTGTAGGCAGCTAATAGCTGAGTCATTTTTTTTTAACCCATTCATTCAGTCTATATCTTTTAAATGGGAAGTTCACTTTCTTTACACTTGAAATTATTATTGATATGTGAAGGCTTATTCCTGTCATTTTATTAATGCTCTCTGGTTGTTTTATATATCCTTTGTTCTTTCTTTCTCTCTTGTTTATCATTGTGGTTTGATGGTTTTCTGTAGTGGTAACAGTTGAGTCCCTTCTCTTTCTTATTTGTGTGTCTGCTCTACCAGTAGGTTTTATCATGTCTCTTATTTTTCATGTTAAAAGCCCTACCATAACCTAAGCAACTATGTCCAAATATATACATAATAATGGTGAATATATAAAAGCTGACATTACTGCCATTAATCACAATGTACAACATAATATATCACTACCAATCACTTATATGTTTATAAGAAATTTGTTTTATGTTTTGGTACTTTTCTGTATTTTTCAAATTAAGAAGTTCTTTGACAAATAATTTTGATCCATAACTTCCTAACTGTTATGACTCTGAGCAAGTCATTGTAGCATTTAGCCATTATCATCCTGTAGGGTAGGAAAGGCAGTGTTTCCTGGGTTATAGAGATGAGCAGATGAGAGACAGGGCGGGATGGGGCAGGGCAGGGCATAGCTTCAGCATGAGACATCACGTGCCCAGCTCCGACCTTGCTCTGCACCGTAAGCTGAGCACCATTCTCCACCTCCCTGGAGCTCCCCCAGCACAGAATGGATTCTGCAATATGCAAAGCGCCTAAGGTCACTCACTTACTTAATCATAAGGAACAAGCCCATGTGAGGGGCGAGACTGTTCCTTTATTGCTCATGAGCACAGCATTCACCGCCCACACCACGGAAGTATGAAAACACAGTAGAAATGCCCGCCCTGGCGGCCCAGGGTCCCTCTCAGGACAGGACACCTTGCTTTGCCTAGGGCTTTGTGGTTACCGCCACCCCCTACTCACCAGACCAAAGTCCAGTCATTAGTTCCCACTTCCTCCCAAGGAAATTGTAGGATTATAAGAACAATGAAAGCACTTGCCCTTTCCAGAGCAGGCTTTATTTCTATAGCACTTGTGTATCTGGTGTCTCATGAGTCATTCCCAATATCTTAATTAACAAGGGTAATATTTATTTCCTTTTTTAAGGCTGTGATTATTATAAGGTGTTAAAGAAAAAAATTATTCATGGCAGTTGTTAAGACAGTAAGGAAGACTGTATTTGGGGACTGTCACCACAGGCGCAGGGACCACTGCAGTGGGCAGAGAGACTGGGCTCGACTCCACACACAAGGAAAAGTGAGCATTATAGCCAAGGAGCAGGTGGGGTTGGTGAGTGGAAAATTACTAAGGGAAACATCGGGGTGAAGATGATTCTGGCTAAACCGCCCTAACGGGATTCTTGCTGAAGGCAGGCAGGCAGCTGACCAGATAGAGAGGGATGAGGAATTTGAGCAAATATTGGGTGACCAGATTCTGACAGTTGGGGTTCTGGATAAACTTAGCAGGATTCTTGCTAAAACTATGCTCCACGAACTGGGGACGGAAGGCCCAGTCAGCCCTGGCCAAGTGGAGGGTGCGGAGGAGGCTGAGTAAAGTGTGGTCCAGGAGACCTTCCTCCTTCCTCTGAACAGCGTAAGTCCATTTCTCCTTGCACTGCCCTTTGTCTACTAAGGACCAGCCGAGCGACTGTTGAGAGCTGTGCTAGAGAGTATTTGTTGGATGGTGTGATGGTCAGGCATTTAATGAAGGGATTTCCAAGAAAAGAAAAGCATGACTAATGGTTAGAAACCCCGTCTCTGAGTCCACAGGACAGCTTTCAAGATTTCTAGAATTAAGCTTAAAGCATTGTTCGAGGGAGGATGAGGAGGGACTTCCTGGAGTGGGAATGTGTCTGGCGATGGTGCTAGTACTCTGTGAGCTCCCTGAGAGTGGACTGCCGGGATCTGCTGCGGGTGTCTCTGTGAAGTGTGTGTCCAGGCACCAGCCTGCACAGCTTCCGGGAAAGGGCAGTTTTCATTCCCAGAGATGCCAGGTTGGGGGGATGGAGGAGAAAGACTGGAAATGTTAGTTTCCTGGAAGGACTGAGAACCAAAAGGGTGCACCCTAGTTTTCCACTGAGACATAACATTTCTCCACAGTCACCCCTCTTGTAGGTCAAGGATGGCCAGATAAGGTGATTTTTGTTTACAGAATAATTCCGGTCTCATGAGATCTGGCTGGATTAGTTAATGCACAGCCTCGTGACCTAATCACCTCTTAAAGGTCCCGCCTCTCAACACTGTTGCGTTGGGAGTTAAGTGTCCAAAACCTGAACTGTGGGGACCCATTCAATCCAGAGTAGAGGTGACAACAGATCCTTTAGAATTTTCTGGGAGCGGTCTTGGAAATCTTAAGTCAGTTAAAAAAAATTCTAGGATTTGATCTGGGAAGGCAAAATTGTCAAAAAGTTTTAAGGACCTTAGCTCTTTTAAAGATGAGAAGTCTCTATTTTCTTAAGTAATCAAGGATATGATGAAGGTTAACATGAAACACAGGAAATTATTCCAAGACATAAAATTTTGGTTTCCCAGGCAGATTACATAAATGGTTAAGAAATAAGAAAAATCTTGTTCAATCTCTTATTAAGACCAAGACCAATAATTGAAAAAATCTTTGTCCTTTTAACAAAAAGAAAAACCAAATTCTGTTTTTGTACCAATATACTTCTGCTATTAAAGCCCAATTTTTAAAAAACATATAAATAAATCCATTCAATCATACCAGCTTGACCATACATACGATTCCTTCTCTGCAAACTTTCCATAGCTTTCTACATCTATTCAGGTTTTGTGCTATATTTTTCTTTCTTCTCATTCTGGAACAATCAATCATCTTGCTTTAGGACAAAATTACTCTTTTCCTTAACAAAAATATATTCTTCTTTCTTCATACCTTTCCTTATCAAAAACATATCTTACTTTCCTTACATAATTTTCACACAGACCTGTTACCCTTATTATTTATAGTAGTTTTATTTACAGAGATTTATTATAATTTTCAGCCATTAATAATCTTTCTTTTAGAGAGAAAACTAAGAGGCAGATGATTTGGGGCTATCACACATCAGCATTCCGCAGCAGACTACCAGATTTTAAAAATGTAACACCTCATATTTTTTATAGATACATGGTGTTTCACAGTACAAATTCTCAATGTGGCAAAAAGAACATGCTTATTAACAGACCTAAATATAGTTAGCTTTTCTATACTATATAAAAATAAGCCAAAAGTATATAAACTTAAATTTGTGCTTAGCAATTACGTTTCAGTTGTTCATCTTACTGGCTAGGTTAGAGTCCAAGGTTTCTTTTAAATGTTACCTCCTGAGCTAGAGATATTTAATGAATATCTATTACTTACTTTAATTTAGTATAGCTTTAAGGTTTCAAGTTACCAAAAAGAAACTATTGTTAGGCAGATATAATACTACAGGAGGCTAATCATCCTCTCAAAGTATTTCTCTGTTAACTCTTTTGACCTTATTTGGCTATTGAACTCACACATCATATCGTACTTAACTCTGACGGCGCAAGAGACACTGCTGTTTTCATTAAACCAACGATATTAAACTAGTCTTATTTACCAAAGATTTACCCAAGTCACCTGGACTCAAAAAACACTTGGGGCAGGTAGTTCCCATTTCTCAGGGTTTGGGAATATTTAATTAACGTAAGTGCTCATTTATCTCTAGGTCAATTTCAATAGCAGTCCCTGAAAGGATTTTCCAGAGTAGTTTGGCAACGGCAGCCACTGGCCTTGCCGCATGGCACACTGACAGCACACGCGTGCAGACACCAACACATGCCACAGCTTTCATTCTACAACTTTAGCCACGAACCAGGCAAACAAGTGGTGCTCACTCCTCTTTACTCCACTTTGCATTTTTGCCCAAACTATTTCTAACAAATGGAACGAGTGAAGGTCACCTGTGTACCTGCACTGTCACCTTGCAAGGCTGAGGCAATGCAGAGCCGCGTACAGTTGGCCTTTTCCTCCTCTTCAGCGCGGTGGTTGCCTTGGGGGTCCTGGAGCCCCTCCGGAGTCCCTGTGTGGGAGGGGCCTCAGGGTCCTGTGCCCTGGGGCCGAGGGAGTCGGGAGCCAGGCCCAGGAGGAGGGTCTGAGACGGCTGCGGGGAGCCGCACCTGGCAGGATGGAATGGATGGTTCACCAGGTCGGGGGACAGGTCTGACAGAGAAGGTGGAGAGCGGGCGGGGAAAGGCACGTCCAGCCCGGGAGCCTCCTCGGTGAGAAACCCGGGACTGCTGCGCAGCTGGAAAGGTCCGTCCCCACCTTCAGTGGACGGTCGCCCTGAGCAGCGATCAGAGCAGAGTCACCAGGTTGCCATCAGCCAGGAGAGAAGACAGAGGTCAAAGGCGCCACTTGGGGTCCTGGGTGACAGGCCTCGGTTTGATGTGACCAGATCCTATTTGAGAGGTGGGCACCAGAACTGTTGGGGACAAACCACCTCTGTGACACTTGCTGAACTGCTGAACACAGCTGGGGGAGAGACCGGGCTGGACTCTGAAGGCGCCCGGGCAGGTGTGGCCGGGGGACAGGTGGGGTGGGGGTGGGAGTCACTAGGGAGACGTGGGGTCCGGCTGACCCCCCGAGAGGATTCTGGCCAAGGCCGGGCCGGTGGCGACCTGGGGCGGAGGGGCCCAGTCAGTCTCGAGAGCAACAAGTACCAGCCCGGTTTTGGCCAAAGCATCCAGCCGGGCTCCTGCTTAACCTGGGCTCCTGCAGACGCCCCAGGCCCGGGACACTGGGAAGATGTCCGAGTCCCGCCGGGGTCTGGTCTGGGGGAGTCTTGGTGCACAGTTATTCTGTATTTAAACAATTGTATTTACCTGCTTTCAAAGTGTGGAAATAAACTCACAGGCACACGCATTCTATGACCTGTGGTCCCAGACGAAGCTGCACGGGTTGGCCTGACTCTGTGTCTGACGGCTGCTGCTCCAGACTCCAGCTCAGTGACCCTGGCCTCCGTGTCCTCGCCTGCCAGCAGGAGCGACAGCAGCTCTCTGCTCACGGGGCAGCTGTGAGGACCTAACCAGGGCCAGCTGACAGCGTGTGCCCCACATCCCAGCAGTGCTCCCCAAACTCCAACCACGGGACCCAAACCCCAGCCGTGGTGTCGGGCCACCGGGCACAGTCCCCCAGCCTCACTGGGGCCAGCAGGAAGCAGCTGGATCCAGAGCCGAGCCCCGTGCGAGAAAGGGGGGCACGAGAAAGGGGGAGAAGCCAGTCCTGCTGTGCAGATGCCCCAGAGACAACACCTGCGCCCTGCACCCACGTCGAAGGGACCCTGCAGGGTGCATCTGGGCTAGGACTCCTGGGCCTCCCGTCCCCTGGGGTTTACACACAACACACATGCACACACAAAACACATGCCACACACCCCATATACATGCAACACAGCACACATCCTCACACACAAAACACATACTAGACATGGACATAGCACACACACCCCCATACAACACACACCGTGCATCCCATACATATACTACATATACACACCACACATAGCACAACATACACCCCTCACATATACACCACACCCCAACATGCACCATACATCATACACACACAACACACACTACACACATGAACTCCATATTCACTACACACAGACTACACATGCGCTCCATACTCACTACACACATACTACACACACACACTACACACATCCATACACACACAACACTCACCACATACAACACACATACTACACACACATTCTCACACACACAACATACTACACACACCTTGGCGGCAGCATCAGCACGCCGAATCCCCTCCTACCTGCGCATGGACTCATGTTGCGAATCCCCCCCTACCTGCGCATGGACTCATGTTGCTCCGGCAGGACGTCCGCGGTGACAGGATGCGGAGGAGGACGAGGTTTCAGTGACCCAGGAGCTAGTCCCCCTTCAGCATGAAGTCTGCTGTTTTTTAAGATGCCAAATGTGGAACGTTTTTTAAAGAAGAAAAGCAGCAGGCCACGATGTCACAGTCCTCAGCTGACCCCTTCCAGCCCCCAGGAGCAAAGCTGACGCCCGGCAAGAAGTAAATGGTGCTGCCCAGAAGAACCGCCAGTGAAACAGCTCAAGAAGATCAGGGACTCGATGGACAGTTTAAAATAATCGTGCTTTAAAAAGCTTTTTCCTAATACAATGTGCTTGTCCCTTTTCAATCTGTTTAATGGCAACACATTAATATTTGCTATAATGGTGTTAAAAATATTCTATATCCTTTTAAAAACATTGTTTCTTCCCTGCTTTCCAGAGTAATGCTATTCATAATACGCAACTTGGTATCTAATGAAAAGCACAAAGTAACTAGGAATTATCCAATTTGTAATAACTTAATAACCAAGCTGAGCAACTTGGCATGTCACCAGCACCAGAAAAGCCGAAGCTGCTGTTCTGCAAACGTTCAGAAGCTTAAAATCAAGGTGTGATTCGGAGCTCCCTTTGACAGGGACCCACCTCTCAGTCCTGCAGGAACGAGGGCCCCCGGGCCCCAGGCTGGCGGGACACTGGGAGGCCAGTCTCAGGCCGCGGCTGCTGCTCAGACCCGGGCCACCTTCTTTCTCCCTAGCAGAGCTGTTTTGCTCAGGGGCCTTCACCTGTGTGGCCAGACAGCGGCCCACCTGCCCAGGAGGGAGTGTCAGATGACTACGGCCATTTCCTTGTCCTCCCAGTAACTCTCCGTCCTGGTACTGACCCGGCCCAGGCCAGGAAAGGTCCTCACACGAGTGAGCAGGGTGATGAGGATGCGCCTCATCTTGCCTACGGCGTCAGCATTGCCTGGAAGCTGGAGCAGAGAGGATGGCAGAGCTGCCCAGGGAGAAGGCAGAAAGCCACTCTCCGGGCAGCTCCCACCGCAGGTCTCCAGCTGCAGCAGTGGAGGCGTCAGAAGCCCCCGCCGGACGCCAGTCTCTGTGCCAAGGGCTGAGCAATAGGAATTTTCACCAACCGTGGATCTTGGGGAAATGTGAAAAACAGACTACCCAGTTTCTGAAATGGAAGGTTTTCCAGGGAAACGCCAGGGTGCAGCCGGTGCCCCTGGAGCCCGGCCCTGCACTCTTTGGCACGAAATGGCTCCACAGTGGCCGTGTTCTAGCATCATGGCAGCATGTGAGCAAAAGTGTAAAATCACATCTATTTGCAGTGTACACCCATCATTCTAAATGTTCCCTTTGTGTATATAACAATCCACCCCTAGGTTTATAAAGCAACCAAAATCTGGCTACAGATCAAATAGCTCTCCTTCCTGTAATCTAAAGGGAAAACATTCCAAGAATTTTCCTTTAGGAAGGAAAGTGGGGGGAGGGCGCAGGTGAGGAAAGGCTCCCCATTCATCCTCAAATTCTGAGCTGGCCTTTGCACTTGGTGTTGTTTTGGGGTCAACGTTGTGTCCTTGCCCCAAAGAAATGTCTTATTCAGTCGTAAACGAAACCATTTCTGAAGGAAAATGAGAAACAGAAAAATTCTGGTAACGTTCTCACACACTGTCAGCAAATTAAAAAATTAAAAAAAAACTTTCATGGAAACGTGCCCGTGAATTTTATCCTCACTCCGAGGAGACAAATGTTGCCCAAAAGCTCAGGAGCCTGCCGTGCTGTGGGGTGTCACGAGAGATTAGAGACCGGCAGAGGCAAGAGAGCCCAGAGAGGGGAGACTGAGGTCCGCTGTGAAGGTACCGGAAGGGCAGGTGTCTGGAGGAGGCGGGTGGCAGGGGACGGAGACCTCTGGAGACATCCTGAGGGAGGACAGGCAGGGCTGCAGCCAGGACCAGCTCCAGCCCTAACCCGTTCTACCCACAGGGAGGCCAGGCGTGTTCCAGAGAAAAGATGTTTGTCACGTGTGCGAGGCCCTGAGACACAACTGGAAGGAGAATTGTGGGATGCAGTTAGCAGGGTCTTCGTACCTGTGGGCACTTTCCAATGCTAGAGGCTCTCGGTAGTCCCACGAAGCTACTCACTGAACACCATCAGGAATGTCTGAAAGCAATAAAAAAATCGAAAATTTGCTTTCCTTTGCCTTCCACAGCCTGCTAACTTGTGCAGTCACAGAAAGCAGAGGAACCTGAAACACCCCAAGCAGCCACCTCCTTTTCTGGGGAGCTGCCGAGGCCGCAGGGGGCGCTCAGGGCCTCCCTGTCCTGAGCCCTGGTTGGGACGGGGGATGCCTCACTTCTGTCTGTGGAGCTCCTGGGGGCGGGGATACGCTGCTGGCAAGGCCTCGTGCAGCTGCGGCCCAAACACGGGCTTTCCCAGAGGAGCTCTCCTTTCACTCACACTCTCAAACTTCTCGAGTTTGTGTCCAGAACTTGGTTCGGAAAATAGAGCCATTATGAGGAGAGGCCTAGTGGATATTTTGGCATCCAAGGTTTTTTTTTTTTTTTGACAAAAATCAAAATATCAGCTTTATTACTAATGAAATTGGCTGGAAAGCATGGCTTAGGTATGCAGACACAAGGATTTTCCTGGATCATTATAATTAGGTTCAGTTTGAGTGCTAGAAAACTCACAGTAACAGTGGCTTACACAAGGCAAAGACTTTCTCATTGAAAAGTTCAGATTTGTCAGATCAGGACCAGTAAAATTTTCTATAGTACCAGACATCTAAACTCCTTTCTATCTTGTTGATTTGTTATGCATGGCTTCCTTTCTTAGAGTCATCTTGGGGCCTGGGATGGCTACTCCAGCTCTGGTCATAACGTATACATTCCAGCCAACAGGAAGGAAGAAGGGGAGAAGGGTGGAAATCTCCATTTAAGGAAACATCATTTTTGCTTATATTCCATTAGCTAGAACAAAGTCACTCAGCCATATGTAACTAGAGATATGAGTATTCTGGCTAGCATAGTACCCAGGTAAAATAGAGAATTTTATTACAGAAAGAGAGTAAGAATATTGATGGACAACTTGTAGTCTCTGCCACATTCCTGACTTAAATTTATGCAACCAGACAGAAGCAAAGCCAGA
>CAUYSK010065862.1:0-39347 GCA_963575035.1 Avahi laniger
CTAAATGTCTCCAAAATATATTTTAGAGTTGGTTTGTTCAAATCATGATCAAAGAACATTCCATATTGCATTGTTCAACAAAGCTCATAAAACCTTTTATTCAACAATAATCTTTCTGTTCCTTTCTCACATAATTGATAAGCTAAATAAAATGGGTCCTTTTATCTATGTAATTCCCTACACAACTTTGGCTAATTATTGTGTTATGGTGTTACCTAACCTGTTCTTTTATCCTTTATACTTTGTGTTACTTGGAAACTCAAAATTCTAGTGGCAAACAGATATATATAGCTGAACAGCAGATATCTCCAAACATACATGCTAAAAGTGATATATCTCTTCCTTAAAATTTTTACTCATCATTTAAAAGCATAACCAGATATTTGGCCAAGGAAAATAAAAACTAAGAACACACTTTGAATATCCCTTCTCTCTCCCACCTTTGGTCATTACAGCTTGATCTAGCTGCTCTAAAAAGCTTCTCAATTAATTTTGTATCCTCTGCTTTTATACTATTTTCAGAATTATCTAAACCCATCAATTTTTTGTCAAAAAATTTTTGATTGATCAAATGTAATTTTTGGATCATCACCTTATCATTCAATATTCTTCGGATTTTAACCTAAGCTATATTTAAGTTCTAACATTCACTTCTATGTTTTCAAATTTTCAAATTTCTGTGCCTTTGTTCATGTTGTCCCCCAGGACTATAGTGTGGTTCTCTCCCATCCCAAAGGGCTCACACTCAGGCATGTCTTAAAAAGACCATGATGTTTTCTTTCACAGGTTAGAATAAATATTCACATTTGTGATACTAAATATTTCATATTTTCTATTATAAATCTTTTATGTACATTTATATTTATTTTGTTCAAGATTCAGTTATATATATAAACAAGTAAGTGAACAAATACAGTGTAGTATAGTAAATGTACTTTTGGAGAAAATACAGAATACTGTGACAGCAAATAAAGAAAACATCTAGACATGCAGATCTCAGAGAGCTTCCTGGAAAAAATAAGTGGCATTTAATCTAAGATCTAAAGGACTGAAATAAAATGATAATGAAATTTTGTTCCAGATATAAGGAACATCATTTTGTAAAGGCTGTTATAATATATTCCAATGAGGAAATTTCTAAAAAATATAAAACAAAGATAAAACAAGATAATAGACTTTTCATTGCTGACCATGAAGGTTTAATTGGTTTCAGAGACCCCTCTCATCTAAAACACCAAAAAATAGAAATACTATTTTTTGAAAAACCATTTTCACAACTTGGAAACAAGCAGTAAAAGACTATTGATCCCTGAGATAAGGGGGAAAGTTAGATGAGGCCTAAGATTACCCTGATTTTCTGCTGGGAGGCATTTACTGGAATCAAGTACACAGCGGGAGACAGAAGCACAATGGTTTCTGTGAGCTATAAAGAAACCAGGACAAGTTTAGAGGAGCTAAGGTGGCTAAAATTTGTGTCAGAGGATCATATAAGTGAAGGAGCTCCAGAAATCAGCATAAGCATCCCCTTGAGTCTTTTTTTTTTCATTAAATTAGAAAGGATTTTTTTTTAAATTCAGGATATTATGGAGGTAGAAACATTTTAGTTACATGTAATGCATTTGTCTTGCCCAAGCCAGGGCTACAAGCATGGCCTTCCAGGATAGAGTGGACTCCGCTTCCATTACTTGTGGGTTTACCCCGCTACCTGACTGGCACCCAATGAGTATTACTACCATGTGAGCTTTAGTTGAATATTAAAGTAATCTTAAAGAGGGAAAGAACAACTAAGAAGAGTGGTAAACTCAAAAGCTACCAGAACTCACAAGGCTAAGTTATTTCCAAGTTCCATCAAGGCAGAGAGTAGAGTTATTTGCTGAGTAACTGGCTCATATTTTAGGGATCCAAACAAAGCCAAGCCTTGGAAGTAGAACTAAGCTAGTTCCAGAGTACTGGCTCCTCAAGGTTTACATAAAAATATTTTAAAATAGGGCTTAAATAGATTAACTTAATCCTCAAATATATCAATTGCTTTTATAAAGAAACACAACTCTCTTTGAAGGAAAACACCGATATCTAGAAACTCAATAGTGTGATAATCACAATGACTGGCATATAACAAATGAGTAGACTAATGAAAAATCATGAAAATATGACCCATAATCGAGAGAAAAATACATCCATAGAAATAGATATAAATGCCAAATAAAATGGAATTAGCAGACATGTTCAAGGATTTAAAGGAACATATGAATTATAATAAAAGAGAAACGGAAACTATAGCAAAAAAAAACAAAATGGAATTTTAAAGCCCTAAATGCAATATATAAATTTAAATACTCACTGGTTGTGTATAAAAACAGGTTACAAAGTATCAAAAACAAAAAATTAGTAAACTTGAAGACATGACAATAAAAACTACTCAGAATCATGGGAAGAAAAAAATAAATAAATGAAAAAAGTATAAACGATTGTGAGACAACATCAGCCAGTTCAACACACATGCCATTAGAAAACTACAGAGTGAAAAATTTCAAAATTTTATAAAGAAATACAAACTCACTAATTCAAAAAGTTTGACAAATTACTATAAACAGAAGTCACTAGTACATTGTAACAATATTGCTAAAAATCAATAATAAAGATCTTAAAAGCAGCTATAGAAAAAAAGTGACTTTATAAACAAAAAAATCATAAGAATATTTTGATAGCACCTTGGAAACACTGCAAACCAGAAAACTGTGGAAACACATATTTAAAAATATAAACATGGAAAAATATATCATGCAAACAATAATCATAAGATGGCAGGGAAGGCTATATTAATATCAGGAGCCAAGTTCATTACAACATGACTAGGTACAAAGGATCTTATTATTTCAAAATAATAAAAAGATAATTCCACAAGAAAGACAAAAATCCTTTATGTGTATGTCACTGATAACAGAGATTCAAAATACATGAAGAACTGATAGGAAATATCTGACAGAATTAAAAGGAAAAAATCAATGATTACTGTTAGAGACTTCAACATTCTTCTCTGAGCAATTAAAACAAATAGGCCAAAATAGGCAAGAACTTAGAAGATAGAAGTGAGACTATTAAGAAACTTGACATAATAAATATTAATAATATGCTACAAACAACAGTTGCTGAGTATTCTTTTCAAATACATATCAAATATTAATACTAAGATACATAATATCCTAAACTACAAAACAAAGTCTTAATAAGTTTAATCCAACTAAATCATCCAGAGCATATACTCTTTAAGTAAAGGTATCACATTAGAAATAGATAATAACATACTTGGAAATTTTCATATATTTTGAAATCAAACAAGCACTTGTAAATAATCCAGATATCAAAAAGGAAAAGTATAAAATACTTTTGAGCTTATTAAAAACATATCAAGCTGGGCACGGTGGCTCACGCCTGTAATTCTAGCTCTCTGGGAGGCCGATACGGGTGGATTGTTTGAGCTCAGGAGTTCAAAACCAGCCTGAACCAGAGCGAGATCCCGTCTCTACTAAAAATAGAAAGAAATTAATTGGACAACTAAAAATACATAGAAAAAACTAGCTGGGCATGGTGGCGCATGCCTGTAGTCCTAGCTACTTGGGAGGCTGAGGCAGGAGGATCGCTTGAGCCCAGGAGTTTTAGGTTGCTGTGAGCTAGGCTGATGCCACGGCATTCTAGCCCGGGGACACAATGAGACTCTGTCTCAAAAAAAAAAAAAAAAAAAAAAAATATCAAAATTTATAAGTGCAGAAGTGTTTAAAAACTTGGTTTAAATGATATATTGGAAAGATATAAATTTAATGATTCTAGTTCCCATGAAAGACAAAACCTATCAAAATTGACTTAAGAATAATATCAATCAAATAAACATAGCAATTGCAAAAATAAAAATATTTTATAATATTATCACAAAACTTCAGACTAAGATGACTTTGCCTATAAATTTTATCAATCATTTAAAAATGAAATAATATCAAATTTCTATAAATTCTTTCAGAAAAGCAACATAGAGAACATTTTCCAATTAATTCTATAAGAGAATTATCCTTATACCAAATGCAGAAAAATATATTACCAGAAAACAAAAATACTATCATGAACATAGACACTGCAATCAAAAAGAAAACATAAACGAATTGAATCCAACAACAAATAATATCATGAAGAAGTTGGATTTATCCCAAGAATAGAAATCAATGTAAGACATAGCATTTATAAAATAAAAAATAGAAACCATATGAACATATCTATAGATATCCCCAAAATCTGACAAAATTAAACACATATTAAAAATAAAACATTTCATCAAACTAGAAGGACTCCCTCAATCTGATAAAGGACGTCTACAAAATATCTACATTTCCCATCATCTATAATGGTGAAAGATCTGAATGCTTTCTCCCTAAAACCAGAAACAAGACAAGGATATCTGTTCTCACCACCTCTATTCATCATTTTTCCTGGAGTTCCTAGGCAGCAGAATAGGCAAGAAAACAAAGAGAAAACTATAAAGATTGGTAAGAAATAAATGTAATTCACAAATGACTTGTAACAAATTTACAGAAACTCTATTAAAAAACTACGAGAATAAGTAAATATATTCACAACGTACAGGTCAATATGCAAAAATTAATTGTTTTTCTCTATCTCAGCAAAGATAAATACCTTTGCTATAAAAACAATAACATTTATAATAATACAGAAACATGAAATGCTTAGGGAGAAATTTAACAAAATATGTGTGACACCTGAACAGAGAAGAAAAAAATTCCTGAAATTTAAGAAGATCTAGTAAATTGAGAAATATTTCATGACTTTAGATTGGAAGAATCGATATCACTGACAATTCTCTCCAAATTGATAAAAAGATTCAATGCAATCCCCCAGAATACCCTGTAGACATTTTCTTCTGAGGAAATTGCCAAGAAGTTTCTAAATTTATATGGAAAATGAAGATCTAGGATAGCCAAAACTTTTTATTTTTTTAATTTCAGGGTATTATGAGGGTACAAACATTATGGTTACACTTTATGTCTTTGCCTCACCCAAGCCAGAGTTAGAGGCATGCCCTTCCCCTCTACAATGCTCCCCATGTCCTTTGTTCATGAGTGGATTATTAAAATTTGGTATATGTAGCCAAAACATTTTTTTTAAAAAAGAACAAAGTAAGACAGTGTGCATTACCTGATTGAGACTTTATATAAACCTACAGAAATCAGGGCAGTTTGGTGCTGGAATGATAGAAATATAGATTAATAGAACATAATAGAGGATAGAAATAGACTCATATAAATATGCTCAGTTGATTTGAAACAAGGTCCTATGATTATTAAATCTAGAACGATAGACAACAGTAAATATTGCTGGAGGAACTGAATATTCCTTCAGAAAACCAAAGGTATCTGTGCATACACTACCAGTGAAATAAATAATTTTAGTAAATATTGTTTGAAATATACAGTTTCCAAATCACGCTTTATTTATTTCTACTCTAAGAAATATTCGAAGATTAGAAAATAAATTTGGGTCACTTGTTATGCAAATATTTCAACACCAACTGAATATACTGGGAAATCTAAGGGAAATTCTCAGAACTATTAATAACTATGACAATTTAAGCACTTATGAACACTTCTCACTGCAGTTACTAAAAAAATGTTTCCCACAAAGAAAGTTTCAGGCCTAGAGTTTTTTCTACTTTTAAAGTTTCTAAAGGAAAATTAAAGACTAACACATGTATTCCTAAAGTTTTTAAGTGTCAAATGTTGTATTTTTGCCTACTTTTATGTTTGTTTTAAAAATCTCCATTTTAACAGTATCTTCTTCTCCCTGCAGGAGAAATAAGTTTTTCCAGTAAGCCTGTATGATTAAAAAGCAATCAAAGACAGGTGACTCTATTTGTGAAGCATCTTCCAGTGGCGGCTATTTGGTAATCTGCTTTTTTCTTGCTAAGCCATGATGCACATCACTGCTTGTTCCACAAGATTTAAGACAGAGAAAGTCTTCATTTCTTCAGTCTTAATATTTAATCACACATCCTCCATAATGGTTAATTTTATGTGTCAACTTGACTGAAGTTAAGCCAAGATATCTGATCAAACATTATTTTCTAGGTATATCTATAATAGGGTATTTCTGGAAAGGATTAGCATTTCAGTTGATGTGATGAGTGAATCACATGGCTCTCCCCAGTGTGGCTTGGCATTATAAAATCCATTGAGGACCTGCATAGAAGAAACAATAGGAAGGTAGGATTTGTCTTCTCTCTATCTGAGCACCAGAGCTAGAACATTGTTCTTATCCTGCCCTCAGTGTTCCTGGGTCTCAGGTCTTCAGATTCAGACTGGAGCCAACACCACTGACATTCCAGCTCTCAGGACTTCTAAGTACATCACCAGCATTCCTGGATCCCCAGCTAGCTCATAGCAAATCATGGGAGTTGTCAAGCTCCATACCAGTGTGAGCCAATACCTTGTAATAATAAATATGCATATATATATTTTTATATGTGTGTGTATATAATCTCCTATTTATGTGGTATATACAACTATATATTATTATATACTACATATATTATTGTATAATATATATCCTATTTGTGTGTATGTATATATCATAGATATATATAATCTATATTATAAATATATTTTAATATATAATTATAATATGCACATATTTTAAAATATATATACTATAAATTTTTATATTAAAATATATACAATATAAATCCTATTGAGATATATATTGGTATTGGTTTCATTTCTCTGGATAAAGCTAATACACTCTCCAAGTAATTTCAGTCCATATACAGTATTAAAGTATCACTACTGAAAACCCAAACATCAGGAGAGTCAGATAAAATTCATGTCAGAAAGAGAATTTTTCCTTTATAATATTTTATAATCACTGCAAAAACAATTCCCTGGGTATAAACTAAAGGCAAAGTAAGGCTGTGATAATACCTGTAAAAATAGTGTATCTTCCTAAAGTATATTTGTATGAACTATAATATTTAAAAATATTTTATCCAGTAAAAATATTATAAATATTTCGTGCACATATATGCTGGAATCTTACATTTTAGAATTTTTTACAACAGCATATTGTGATAAAAATTATTCAATTCATAGTCTCACTTTATCCATTGTTACTTTTTAAAACTGTTGGAAAATGTGGTTCTCTATTGTGAAATTTTCCTGTCAGAACTGCTATTTTAATATATTGCCATCTTTGCTGTGCCAGCTCCTCTCTGAAGGTTTCCTGGCCCTCCTGCTTTCCTCAGGCAAATTCAATCACACCCTTCAATATTTTACCAAATTCCTTAAGTACAGTGATATTGTTAAATGTATCACACTCCACCTGAGTCACTGCCTATCTTTCCTACAAAACTGTTGTTAAATCCTTGGATTATAAAAGAGCATCTTATTTATTCATCATTTTGTCCTCAGTGTTTTGAATTGTGCCATGCATACTGGAGGTCATAAACCTCCTCTGCATATATCTTTAATTTATACATTCCCTTGTGTTGGCTACATTTTACTATCCATGTTTTCCTTTCGCAATAATCTTCTTATCCACTTCAATTTTGACTTCATATTATTGTTTTTAGCATAT
The DNA here is from genome assembly GCA_963575035.1 of Avahi laniger. Taxonomy (NCBI): domain Eukaryota; kingdom Metazoa; phylum Chordata; class Mammalia; order Primates; family Indriidae; genus Avahi; species Avahi laniger. Next base: position 7,633 of record CAUYSK010065862.1, read on the forward strand.
AGCTTTATAAAATATCTTAAAATTTTGCAGAATGACTAAGAACTAAAATGTATATTACATAATAATTATGCATATTCATCTGTCATAAGTAACTGTTTTCATCAACATTTAATTCTCTGTAACATATACTGCTTAGTTTGCAAGGGGGGAAAGTCCTTTGTGAACATTGTTTCAATAACAGTGATTGAAATACATTTTAGTAAGTTGTTATTAGTTTATATTCTTTCAAACTATTCAATTTTAAAACATTTAAGTAATGGTCAAGACAGTGAAAACATTACACATCATCAAAAGCAAGTAAGCATAATTTAATTTTTTTGTTTTTGTTCTCTCTCTTGTTATATTGAATGAATCCATTGTAAAAACAATCTGCAATTCATATTAGCATGAACATCAAAGCTTTCCATTCTGCTTTTGCTTCATCGCTGTCAAAGGCTTTCTTGTTTTTAAATGATAAGAAATCATGACAAATATGTCTTTGATGTAGCAAACTATATTGGTTATCGATTTAAATCTCTATTAGGAATTCATTCTTGTAAAGAGTAATATCACTTAAAGGATATTCAAATCAGTGGCAATGAAGTTTTTCAATCTTCTACAATGATTTTTTTCTTCCAATATCATTCACTGGTTAAGTTCCACTAATGTTGGCATGCTCTCTGTCTATGTTTCTCCACATTTTCCTATGTTTCATTTATTGATTACGCATTTCATTAAACAAGATATCTTAGATTTCCTAATCTTGCTTCCTTTGTCTATAAAAAAATCTCTGAATTCAAGAAAGAAGAAAACATGGAGGCATATGTTGGGCATTTGGGAGTAGAGGTGGTCGATCTAAATTGGGGAGGATTTACTTTTTGCTGTATGATGAAGGGAATTAAAAGATGTCTCATGAATAGAAATCTTAAATCAAAAAAAAGAGAGAGAGAGAGAGATTGCGATTGTATGGTGTGTGTAGATTAATTTGAGAATTGATACCTGGACGTTACTGGATATTCCAATCCCTGATCACCATATGTGTTCCTGTGTTTAGATTTTATTTGATTTCTCTCAGCAATGTTTTTGGTTTGCAGTGTATAGGTCTTCAAGTCATTTGTTAGGTATATCAGTTTATAATTATTTTGAATGCTTTTTCTATTTTGATAATTTTAAATTGGGATTTTTAATTGTATAACACTGGCATATAATCAAAAATTGACTTTGTTATATTGAAAATAATGATAATAGTAAAGTATAGAAGTATACACAAATAATTAGAAAACAAATACTATATTCTTGGAAAGGAATATTCCACATTATAAAGATGAGAGTCCTCAATAAACTAATTTAAGCACTTACAGCAATGCCAACAAAATCATAATTCTTTTTCCCCTGAAGCATGAGAATATGATTAAAATGTTAATTAAAACAAATATGTATGAGCAATTACTAGCCAAAAAAAATTCCTGAAGAAAAACAAAATAAGCCAAAAGGAGAAAAGGCCTACAAGATGACAAATATTTTAAATATTCTAAAACAATGTGGTTTTTATGATATATGAATAGACAGAAAAGCTAAGTGGCCAAAATAGAAAAATGGCACAGTAGGACACTGAGGAAGAAATGGATTTTTAAAGAAGTATTTTTGTAATAACTAGGGAACATATGAAAAAGAGAAAATTGGATCATTCATCCTATGAGGCATCGGAATAAACTCCAAAAATGGCTGGAGATTGAAATGTAAAAAGATAAAACCGTACACATAATAGAGGAAAACTTGGTTACCTTCTCTATTAGTGTATGTGGGGGGGGGGACCTTTTAAAACTATAATTTAAAATGCAAAAACAATAATGAAATATTATGATATATTTGATGACATTAAAAAACTTGCATGGCAAAAGACACCATAAGTAAACAGACAAATGTCAAAGTTGGAAAAATAATTGAAACTTAAAATATCAAATGGTCAATATGCTTAATGAAGAGCATCAAAATTAGACAAAATTTTCACCGACCTTATCAAAATAGAGAAATAGATGCACACTTCATAGAAAAAGAAATAAACATAATCCAGAAACTGAGATGTCTTTATTCTTGCCTACTACACTGGCAAAAATCCAAAAATTTAACAACATACTCAGCTAAATAGGGAGTAGCTAAACATGAACCTTCATATATTTCTAGTGGGATGACAAAAAGCTAAACTTTCTATGAAGACTAATTTGGCAAATGTGACCAAATTATTTGATCATTTACCCTGTGACCAGCAATATAACTTCTTGGAATATATTGAAAATATACACTGGTAAAAAATATTTTTATAAAGATATATGACTATGGCTAATAATTGTAAGACTCTATGAAATGGAGAGGCAGTGCTCCCAAATCTAGTATTAAACAAAATTTCTGTCAATAAAGATCTAGTTGAATAAAGTACCCTGCATCTACGAAATCATAGCTCTAAAAAGGAATGAGGAACACTTTGTATATAGTTATTATGCTTTGTAAAGTGAATATAATGTAGATGTGTGCACATACATCCTTGTATGCACTTTTCTCTACTTTGTTTTTTGACCCAGTAACTATACAAAATATTTTATATAATTACAACAAAAATGACAAAAAATCAAAAGTACTGAATTTAAATATATATCTAGTTATTAAGCATGCACACACATGTGCAAATACACACAAATTATTCCAAGTGACTTTAAATCATAAAGTCAAAGTATATGTTTTTAGCAAGATATACCCTAAATACAGAAAGAGCTATAAAAAAAGTCTTAAACTGTTTACTGTATTCATATTAGCTGTTTGATATTGCTTTCTGAGACTAATATGTGCATCATGGAGTAAAGCAAATGTTAATTTATTTCCAATATCATTTTAAACCTGAAAAAAAGAAGATCGAGGTATAAGATGAACAGATTATACAAAACCCTTTAAAGGCTGAATTTCAATTGCAACATTCCTATGAATACTTGATTTATTTAATCTATTTCTCTATCTCTATTGCTATCTGTTTGCCTATCTATCACCTTTCATGTATCTATCATTTCCATGGCTCTGCTCTCTGAAATATCTAGAAACAAGGATCAAAATGGTAGTATACCTAGCACCTAGATTATGGTGTCCAGTTAAAATTTCCCACTAAAAGTAATCACTTCACTTTGAAGAAATGTCTGATTCCTAGTCTAGGGTAGGAAATACGCAACTTAAGCCTGGAACATTTTGTTATGCCAGATAACACGGAACCTACCAAAGACAATTAGAGCTGTGTGGAAAGGACTTAGCTAAATTGAAGAGGCTCTCATGTGTAAAAGAAGAAAAAATTTGAGCATTGATAAAGAGAATATTTTGAGTGGGTTGAAATCCATCAAATATGCTTATGTTTAAGTGTTAATAATTACACTTATAAAAACTAATAATTACAGATGAAGGTGTTAGGAAAGCAAAACTTTATTTTGGAAACTAGTAATTGATAGTAGAGAATCAAACATTTATTCTGTCTTTTTGATAACAATAGTAACCATATAGTTGATAAGAGGATTTTTTTAAATAAAAATATCTGCTAATAAGTGAGAAAAGAATTATAGAATTAAAATAAGCATCATTGTATGCCGGTATTACAACATCGTGTATATCCTATAAACATACAACTATTATGTACCCATAATGATTAAAAATAAAAAATTAAAATAAAAACTAAAGAGGATAATAAAATAAGCATCTTTTCCAACTGCTGGTGGATTAACGGATCTAGGAAAAGATCATTATCAGCTGCTAACACCATTAAATGAGTCACCAAACACATATCTCCTGATGGAAGAATAATTTATAGGAAATAAAGACGTGTATTAAGCTGCATCATATCAAGTTTATGTACACACACTGGCAGTGATTCTATAAAACTCTAGCAAGAATACTTGAAAGACATTTTCAAATAAGTGTTTAAGTTTTGAAATTATGAAATGTTATGTCCTCTAATTTTATCAGGATCAAAAAAAGTATACAAAAATGTACAAAGCAGTGAAACTATTTATTGTTTAGGATACTACATCTTTCCCAAAGGAGAGCATTTTTGCCTCCAGAACTACAGATAAATAGTCCATTTTGATAGTTACAGAGGCCTTCAGGCTGCATGCATCTGAAATCAGGGTTAAATTAAGAAATTAGTTTCTCTCTGTGGTTGCTGCTCACTATAAGCTTTCAAAGAGTAACCCCTACTCCCTGGCCTGACAGTAATATGCATAGATTTTTATCAGTGAATTAATTTGACTCCTCAAATTTCATTAGCATTTATTCTTGAAAAGTAAAATGTGGATTCAGGAACTATAACATGTTATAATTATAAAAGAATAGGTAAAGTGATTTTTTTAAGATTTTATTTATGGTGGTCTGAATAAAAGAGAGAAAAGAGAATAGCAAAGAATAATGTATTGCAAGCTCTTCACGAGCACCTCTGAGTAAAATAACAGACAAAAATCAGGGTACGAGATTCCAGATCTTGGTGATTCCACTAGGAGAAAGCAGTCGATGAGGCTTACAATGAAGAAAGTGTGCCAATCCCAGGTGATACTTTAAAAAATTATTTTTATTTTATATTTTATTATAATACAACTAATTTATTAACATCAGTTAGATAATTTACTAAAGCCCAAAAGGAAGATATTACTATGTTTCCATTAATAGTTTTATTTTCACTAAGAATCACTTGTTGAAGGTATGGTTTACTGAGTGTGTTATATTTGCTGTGCTCACGAGGCCCCGATGTGAGTGTTCAGATGCTCTAGCCAACATCACTAAAATAGAAACGTTTAGCTTTAATGCCCAAGAGGATGCAATCATTTGTCTATATATCCCACAAAACTGTGTTTAAATGTCCAGTACTGTTTTTCAAGACTTCTGGTTCCTTATACTTATTACTCTATCACTATTAAAATTAATAAAAGCAATAACATCATACTAATTATAATGGTTTAAAACTGAATTTCAATATGATTTTCTCACTTTCTAAAAAGTAACCTGACAACTTGATGTAGCCATAGGATAAATTTTAGAAACCATCATCACTTGTTTTATGTTCTAAATTCTTGGAAATAGTCTTCTTCAGTAAGCAAATTAGACAATTGTTCATGATCAAAGTGTTCTTATTACAGAAGTTACCAGTATATTTCCAACAAAGCAAATCTTTATAAAATATGAACTTGAAAATAATTGTAGATTTATTTATACTAGAGTAGTAAATCTTAATAATTAACCAATTGTGTTTAATATAAAAGGGTATCTAGTATTTTTACACATAAAACTAAGTATTCATGCATTGGTATTTTATATATATTTTTATAAATATGCCTGCATACATATGTTATCAGCCATTCTGTATAGTTATATTGTAGATTCCTGTCCCAATATTTGTAAACAATTTGTCCATTTCTTTAGCATCTGGATATTCTAAACATAAGAATTTTTAAAATCTACATGAATATTTATCCTATATAACATGTAAACAGACAGTATATGAAATAAAACTTATACAGACTGCTGCAATTAGATTTTTTCTGCATAATTAACATATTTATTTACCTCTCGTATTCTACAAAGAAAACTAAATGTATCAATGTTTGTGAAAAAAATCATGCTAAATCTTCAGGAACAGGTGCCTGAAACTAGAGACATTAACTCATTTGTATTAGATTTTTGAAGTTTGCATAAAAAATTACCACAAACCTAGTAACTTAAAACAACAGTAATGTATTTTCTCACAGTTCAGGAGGCTGGAAATCTAAAGTTTGGCAGGACCACACTCCCTCAGGGGCCCTCAGGTAGAATCTGTTCCTTGCCTCCTACAGCTTCTGGTGGCTCTCAGCATGCCTTGATTTGTGGCTGCAACACCCCAGTTCTGTTTCTGTCTCCTCCTTCTCTCTGTCTCAAATACCCCTCTGCCTTTTCCTTATAAAGACATTTGTCATTGAATTTAGGGCCCATGCAGACAATTCAAGGTCTCTCTTTGTATCGAGATCATTAATTCAATTGCATACGCAAAGCCCCTTTTTCTAAATAAGGTAACATTCACAGGTTTAGGGATTTGGGATGTGGGCACATCTTTTGAGAGTATCACCATTCACCTGATTGCATTATATAACTATTCTTTATTGTTAAACTAGCCTAACATGAACAAAATGGCAATCATGTTTGAAAAACAATTACTACACTGATTACAAAATAAAGGTATTTTACCTACTTAAGTTTGTTTCTGAAATGTCAGGTAAATGAGCAGTCATATATTAAAGTAGAGACATCTTTTTGGTATTACAATGCTTAGTTATAAAATCGTGTTTTGACTATCGGGGTATTTTTCAATATTATACAAGCCTACATATACTACTAATTACTTAATATGAGTATGTCACTGCTAAAATCAGTTACCTGCTGGAGTACAATGGTCGCATATATGGAACACTTCCTGTTTATAATATTGCTGGAGATTTTATAAAATTTTTAGAAAGGCAACATTTTTTTAAATTGTAGTGAATGCTACAAAAATCTCTCAGCTGACTTGAAACTTTATATGCACTTTTAAATAGTAACATTTTTTAAAATGTACTTTATCATGAAATGCATGATTCTTTTAGAAGTTTTAATTTATAAATAATTTCTGTTAAGTAATAGAATTTTTATATGATATGTTGGCATAAAAAATCATATTTTTACCATAATATTGGTTGTGTATTTTTCTAATTTCTAAGTTTTATAATACAGGCAACAGGTGTTAAACACACTTTATAATATGTTTATAGCAATTTTAACTTATTAATCATATTTTTCTCATATTTTTGCTATCTGATAATGCATTTTTTATACATGACTATGGATTTTGAGAATAATTTAGGAATGACAATAATTGTAGCATCATTTTAAGTCAGAAAGTAAATTCTATGTGCATAGGAATGTAGGTAAAAGTAATGCTTTATATGATAAGATAGGAAAATAATGATAGGTGCAGTGATATGGAGGTAAAAGAAGATAAAGAACTAAAATGGCATTGCCCATATTTCTTACACCTCTTCAAGATGCTCTGTTAACACTGGAAACTAAGTGCTCAATAAAGAAGGAATACACACAGAGGCAAGCCTGAAGAAAAAACTTTTTTTCTTTAAGGCACTAAAAAAATGTTTATATATAATTTTATTTTTCTTATCTATTGCCAGCATATTTTAGAAATAGCTACAGAGTACAAAATAAGTGTGCCTTCAGATGTTACTTTTAAAATTAATATTAAATAAATAGTAAACTATTTAAATTCAGGAGCAAAAATATCTGATGATGATAATTTATCATATTGTCCTAGGTGCTGAATATTTCCTGAAAATAACTACTGATATACTATCAGCTACAGCACATGATTATGAGGAAGTCAACATGGGTCTGGTTAATGTTGAACCCTACCTCATGTAAGTAGTCCTCAGTCCAGAGAAGCACGTAGACATCCGTAATGATGTAAAGACTTTCAGCCTCCTTCCAAATCTAAATTTTTCAATATATTTGATCTCTAGAAAATGTTAAACTCAAAAACGGTAGATGAGAATGGTTATAGTAAACTACAGTATATTTATAGATATGAGTTTGGATGATTTTCAAAACAAGTAAAATTTAACAGGGAACATTAGGTAAGGCACCAAATTTTTCCAGCATAGTATTTTTACACTGACCCAATCAATAATAGGTCCCTCAAATCTCTTAACATATGTAAAACTGTAGTAGAAAGGGATATAACAAAACTTGAAGTGAAATCACTAACGAAAGTTTGCACCAAAAAGGGTCTACAATTGAATCTCGAATTGTCACCAGAGACCAAGCAACTCTGTCATGAAAGGTCACTTGTCAGCATATCCATTCTTGGTGGTAACAGTACTTCTCAAAATTACACATTTTTTGTTGCTGTTTATCACTATTTTGTCTTTAAACAAGACCAATCAATTATTTTCTACCTACTGACATTCAAAATTTAATTTGAGGAATGGTTGATTCTAAGTTTGCTTTGCATTGGTGTCTATCACAGGAAGAAGGATTTCAAGGCAAGTAACCTTTTGTGGAAGGGGAATTTAGAATGTGAGTATGCCATATTTAGATAAATCCATCTGAGGGATTTTTGAATTCCGTTATAATTTGTGGTGTTTTACAGTGTTGTTCACTAATGTTGTTATCCCTTCTGGATACCTGGTTGAATTGTATCGCCATTTTTCCTTAAAGTTAGTCATGGATGTATGACTTCATCTAGCAATTTACATGCAGATGGTAGTGACCTGTATCAGCAAAAGGAAAAAAAAAAAAAAAGTTAAGGAACAGTGAGGATTCTTCACTTCCTTTATTTTTCCTTCATTAGGACCTATAATGACTGCAAATAGTGTCTGTTTGAATAGCGTAGGTCCAGATTTTAAAATAAAAGCCCAGTCAACCCATAATAGACATGTAACAAGAGCATTAAATAAACATTTCTTGGTAAGTCACTAAGACTTAAAGATTTTTTGTAACTGCATCATAACATACTCCATCACATCAGAAATTGGTGCCCAGAATTGAAATGCTGCCATAACAATTTTTTTTTTTAATACAAGGGACACTGATTTAGGGGTGGTGTAATGTGCATCAAGGAAACACCTAGGATGAGCTGGAAAGATGGAATCCATGATATATGTTATGAACTATTTGGTACAACTGTCACCGGTAATAACTTGGAAGATGAATCTATGTACCTAAGGAACTTGGAGTCCCAGTGGAAAAGGCTGGAAAAAGCATAGCTTGGTTCTTATTAATTTAATTTGGCAAGATATCACAAGAAAGTAACAAGATCAGAAAACATTTAGTGAGTTAGCATGTAGAAATAGCAGGGAATAGTCAAAGTGCAAGTGTTGCAAGGACTTGCATGGTTAGAAGCAGCAATTGCTCATCAAAGCCAACTGGTACTACATAAAACTGAGAAGGGCTTTGAGTGACAAAGTCAACTGAACTCAGACTTGCAGCAAGGATGGAATGAAGGGTAAGACTATCACATCCACCGTTAGTAAGTGTGACTTTATCAAAATATTTCAGAACAAAAAGACAAATAATGATATATTTTTCACATACTAAATCCTTTCTATTAGACAAAATGTCATAACAAAAAAAGCACTAAAACTGTGGCTCTCTCTCCAAAGCCACAAAGATGCAGCATAACCATAATTGAGTTGGCAGGAAATGGAATGGAGGATATAAAGCAAAGAAATATGGTAAATCTAAGCACAATATTTCACTTTCTATTAGCATATAAAAGAGTTTGGAATAAAAATGATAAAAATACTATATAGTTTTAGGATACTTATAAAAGAAAATATTTTCTAGGACTAAAGTGCCTAATGGATTTAAAGGTTTAATTGATCATTAGGCTCTCTAACTCCTACAGACAAAAGCCAGTCTGATAAATCTTCCCAGAACCCATGAAGGCATATACTCCTGGCCTCCAATGTCTTCTTCAGTGGTAGTTAAGAAACAAATAGAAAAGGAAAGGCCACCCAAAGAGTGAAAATGAGAACCACAGAAAACCTTGGACAGGGAGACAACCACAGGAATCAAAAGCGAAGTCTAATCTAGGAACATTCTCCACCGCTGATGTTTGGAATGGTCCTAACATTCGCCCAGTGTTATTTCAGAATTATTATATACCAGTAAAATCTCAGCTTTTTCCTTTTGGTGCAGTGTTTTTCCTATGGGCATCCTGTTCCTTTTCCACCACTGAATGTTGGGTAAGGGATGTGGGGCAGTTAGCATGTTTCTTATTTCATAAGTCTTCAGATTAGGAGAAAATCTGGATTGAGGTAGCAACAAGTGTACAGTTTGTACTGATGATGAAAATAATGCATTTCATTCTGGTATCTTGGTCTTTGAGCATAATTCTGTGATTGAAGGGCTTCATTTGGATTGGCTCCATCAGGGGGGAGTGAGTGTATTTTGTGGACAGAAAGGGCAGTGATTTAAATATTTGATGACTCATTAATACTACAGTTCTAGAACTTATTAGTGCAGTTCACCATATATGGGTCTTTTTCCTCCAGGTACACAGTGTAATTATATTTGCCTGCCTCCTCGAAATCAGATATGGGCATTTGACTTATATTGGCTAATGAATTAGGAATGGAAGTGAATTGTGTCAGTTCTGGGCAGAAACTTCAAGGGACAGAACACAACTGATCCATTTACTCATTCCCTTTGCCAGGGAAAGTGTCAATATCCCTGATATGGCTGCTGCTTCAGACAGTCTTAAAGACCATGTTGAATAGACTGGCGAGGAATGTGTAGTGAAACAGGTCAAGAACTTTGGAGATTGTTACCACGGCATATTCTGATCAATTCTGAATGATTTTTTCAGTGTTATTATTATTATTTTATCTTGTTATTGCAGCTTGTACTTCTTGTACTACTTTCTAAAACTGCATTATAAATGAAATCAGTGGAATTCTGTACAGAAATTAAATAACTCAGAATCACATACAAAATGATGGATCTTAAAAATATAACTTGAGCAAAGAAAATAAGAATCATCAAAATATAGAGAACATGATTTGATTTATACTATACAATCAGGCATGAATATATTGATTAAAAATATATGTATAAGTGATAAAAGTTATAGAGGGAGTGATTACCATAACTTAGGGTAGTGGTTATGTCTAACGGTTTTACCCAGGAAGGGGCATGCCAAGGATTCTAGAGTGCTGGAAGGGGTTATATTCTTGCCTTAGGTGGCGGTTATGTGGGTGTTCATTTTAAAAAGATTCATTATGCTGCAAGTTTAAGCTTATGTGCTTGTCTCTGTTTTATATTCCATAATAAAAATGTGTTCATAAAATGAATTGAGATTTATCTATGCTGATAATACAAAACCAAAATCTGTGTTTATTTTGGAGTATGAAGAAATTTACTCTAAACTCTTTAGTAAGGTTTATGGAATTTAGTAGTAAGTTATTTTAATGTGTATACAGACTATGTTACAATCCGAAGTTAGAATATTGAGGCACTTTATCTTCCATTCAATATATATCCATGCATAATTAAATACAAGCTGTAACAGAAATGCTGATATACTGACTGTGGTAGACAGAAAACAGCCCCCGCCCCCATCCCCGCTGCCCCAACCAACAAGATGTTCATTTTATGTCCCTATAACCCTGGAAGCCTGTGAATATGCTGTTTTATATGAACGAAAGGACTTTGCAGATGTAATTAAGTTAAGGATCTTGAGAGAAGTTGGGAAGCTATCCTGAATTACCCAGGTGGGGCCCATGTAATCACAAGGGTCCTTATAAGGAAAAGAGGGGGCAAGGAAGTCAGAGAAGGCTGTGGGACTACAGAAGCAGAGGTCAGAGAGACACAGAGAGTGAGAGTGAGAAAGTGAGAGCGAGGGAGAGGGAGTGAGAAAGAGGGATTTGAAGATGCTATGCAGATGGCTGTAAAGATGGAAGGAGGGGTCGTGAGCAAATGCATGCAGGAAACCCCTAGAAGCTGCAAAAGGTAAGGGAAAGGATTCTTCACCTCAGCCTTGAGAAATAACATATGCCAACACCTAGATTTTACCCTTGTATCATTCATTTCAATTTTCTGACTTCCAGAGTATAATAAATTTGTGTTGTTTAAGCCACTAACTTTGTGGTAATTTCTTACAGTAGCAATAGGAAACCAAGATACCTACTTAACTATTTACATAAATACAAACTTTATATTATTCACCTTTCTATATATAGAATCTTGTACAGTGCCTGGGCCATAGTACAAGTTCAAAATGTATTGAGAAATAAATGGATGAAGGATAAGAAATGAAATAAATAACCAGCCAAGGAAAAGAGAAGTATAAAAAATATGTGAAATTACTCTAAGAGATAAATTTTAATTAATCCTGAGATAATGTTTTTAGTGATGACTTCTATTAAATTTATTTAAGTTGAAAACTTTTGAATAAAATATAAAATTGAATAAATGTAAAATTTTCATACAGCACTGTTATAAAGGTAGTATCAAATATGTAGCTATATATAGAATTGTAAAAATTAACATATCTAGACAAAAATAAGGTATTATTCTACACATTTATAAGTCAACGCATAATTTTTAAAAGAGTAAAGCATGAAGTCTAATTTGGAAATACAAATTATGCCCTAGAAATAAAATTACTAATCTGGCATTACTTTTGGACATGCTTATTGAATGATGATTCCTTTGTCTATTTCATAAACCCCACCATTTACTCCAAGTATCAATTAGAAGTGTTTACATTAGCTATTATTTTCATAGGTATTAACACAACTTGATATTTTTAGATGAGGATTTCAAACTTAATTAAATCAATTTTCTATTAGTTTTCATTGTGACATATTTTTGCACAAATGGATCGTGGAAGCAACCAAGACACACCTAAGGAATTTCACAAGAAAATTTTAAATATATTGCTCAATTTTTTTGTTTACTATCAAGCATAAGAATTTTACACCTGAAACACCCAGTTTAACTAAACATCATAACTTTAGCATGGTCAATTTATATAAATGTAAACTAAAATGTTATTAAATGTCCCATGTGTATTTTTGGAAATATGTATTACTATTTTTACTATTCACCTAAAACATATTTTCCACTGGTTTTGATTTAATAAGCTAATATTTCTTTTAACAATAACATAACAATGTGGTAATTTACATAGAGTCAAGAGTTATAGCACAGAGTAAGCAAATAAACCGTTTCCTCACATAGGGATGACATCCAACGGCAATAATGTTTTAAAATGTCAAATTAAGTTAACATAAGCATATTAACTCATCCCTGCTGACTATCCCCTACAGATTATCAATAAAAATTGGAATTAGTTATAATTATATGGACTTTTTTCTAATGCATTATACTGAAGGTTTTATATTAGTGAAAATGTTATTAGAAGCATAATTACACAGGCAAAGAAAAGTTTGGGAGATCGATACACATAAAGTTATATATTATTCAACATCTTTGAGAATTGCCAATATTGACTAAAAAATCCTTTTAAAAACCTTTACAAGTGTTCCACTAAATATGTCATTAAGTATCTTTAATAAAATCTTATTGACAATATTTATTTCCCCAGGTGAACAGGATAACGTTTGCACGATTTACAGGTGTACAGAGCTTTGCATTACCAACTGCTAGATGATAAAAAATTAAAATGTTAGCACTATTCTACAGTGCATAAAATTGTAACAAACTATCCAAAGGACATTTCATGCACAATTTTGTTATTTAAAATATATTTAGACCACACGCTAGTTTTTATTTTGTATATTTCTTTATTTTCTGGTTCTTCCTTATTTAAAGTTTATAGAAGTACGCATATCTGACAATATGATTTAAGTAAGAAGTCCATTATCTAGTACAACATATTAGTTCTTCTGAGGACATTGGTTCCATGTTCCTATTTAAATGAAATGATGCTCCTTCAGGTAATATTTCGGGCAAGGGGCTCATTATTCTTGTTCAATGGTTGTATTTTTCAAATCTAAATTTCACTATCACTAGAATCTGCATAAATGGGTTCTTGTAAAAATATACAGATAAATCATATGAATAATTTACTATACTTGAGATCATTCTTATGCTGAACTTTTGCTATGGACTGGATGTTTGTGTCCCTCTCCAATTCATATGCTGAAATCTAATTCCCAATGTGATAGCCATAGAAGGTGGGGCCTTTGGAAGGTGATTGGTACATGAGGCGGAACCTTCATGAATGGGATCAGTGCCTTTATAAAAGAGATTCTTGAGAGCTAGCTAGCCCCATCCAACATATATAAGGACAGAGCAAGAGAAGACACCATCTATGAAACAGAGAGAGAGTTAGCCTTCATCAGATGCTGAATCTGCTGATGCCTTCATCATGGATCTCCCAGTCTCCAGAACAGTGGAGATAAATTTTTGTTCTTTATAAAGCCACCAGTTTAGGGTATTTTTGTTTTAGCAGCCTCATGTACTAAGAAAACTTTCTACTGCCAGCAGAATTTACAGGCAAGTTAAAATGTGGAAAGACCAGTTGAATCATTATTTAAACCTTCTTTCATTTGCTCTAATTAAATTAATAAGATGTTTGGAGGCATTAATTAAATTGACTGTGGTGGTCATTACATAATGTGTAGATACACAATCTTTCTTGTGAAATAAATATTTTTAAAAAGCAGAAAAAAATGTTTGGTAAAGAGAAATATATACAGTAACTGATATAAAATATTTTCAATCTATTAATTTTCAAAGACTGAAAAATTTTAATACTGTAACGACTAGTATTACCAATAAATTTGCCATAGTATGCATATGTAAATGTAGACATGTTTTAAAATATGTTTACCTGTAAAATTGATAATAGCTATTCAATAAGGAGTTTAAAAGTAATTTAAAAGTTAATATTTGTTGTATTTGGCTATTGTGTTTGCATTTGTTTTAATTCATTTCTACCCATTATTCTTTCTTTGGGTATATTTACACTGATTTTTCACAAGTATCTTCTAATAAATTGTATTTAATCCTTCTAAGATTTTCTTCTGCTATCTTGTATTATCTTTAATACAATTATCATTTCATTTTGTACGATAATAATAATATTCTTTATGATTTCCAAGGTAGATTTAATTCAGTTATTGATCTATAGTTTCATTATTATCCTGTTGTTGCCAAAACAATTTTTTTACCTCTCGACATAGGTTTTTCAACTTACTTTCTTTTCTTGTCTTTTAAAGTTCAAAAATTTTACATTGTACATGCAAATTTTACTTTATGTTTCATTCAGAATCAAATGTAATAACATAAAAAATCAATAAATCATTATTCAACACTACTTTTGCTTTGTTTCTTAAGGATCTATAAATTCTAACTTTTGGATATAGTAATATAAAATGTTTGATTTTTATTTTTGCCCACCCTTTATTTTTCATTTTTCTTAACACTTAATTAAGGAGAGATCTTAATCTTTTCAGTACATGCCACATGAAGAGTTCACTACATAGTCATTCTGTCTACTCATCTGTATGCTGATCAAGCTCCCCTATCAGATGCTAAGTTCGGAGTCAAGGAGATCTGCACAACCCTTAGACAAAGTTCCTCTGAATACCAAGCATACATATATTTTAATACTAAAGTAAAGAGAGACTTTAGCTTACCTTGTAGTTCTGTCCTTGAAACGTAAGAGAAAAAATTTCCTGTATAATCTGATTCACTCTATTTTTTCTCTGACCAACAAACAACAACCACAAACAAGCTCTCTTTTTCTTAACCATTGTCAACTACTCATAGTGCATTTTCTGTCTGATTTCAACTTCTTTGAAATTCACGTCCCAGATGTAATAGGTAATATTTCCTTCCTGGCATACGGTTCTTGCTTTTCATTCATGAATATTTTTCTTTTTTTTCATTGAAAGCCAAACATGAGATGGCAAAGGTACCATGCTGGCCATCACAAACTGCAGGTCTCATCAGTGAGCTAGGTGCCAGCCAGGTTTCCAGTTGTTAATATCATTGTTTGTTCTCTAAAGAGGTTGGAAAGTTTAGCATATAAATATATATATATGTTTAGACAGAAAAATATGGAAAATGTGGTATATATACACAGTAGAATATTATTTGGTCATAAAAAAGAATGACATCTGTCATTTGCAGCAACATGGATAGAATGGAAGCTATTATGTTAAGTGAAATAAGCCAGGCACAGAAGGACAAACATAGGATGTTCTCACTCATACATGGAAGCTAATAAAATGATCTCATAAAAGGAGAGAGTAGTATGGTGGTTACCAGAGGCTAGGAAGGGTAGGGAGCAAAGGGGGCTGAAGAAGTGTTGCTTAATAGGTACAAAAATACACTTAGAAGAAATAAGTTCTAGTGTTTGATAGCACAGTAGGGTGACTATAGTTAACAAGAATTTATAGTATATTTCAAAATAGCTGAAGAAGAAGATATAGAATGTCCCTAACACAAGAAATGATAAATGTTTCAAGTGATGGACATCCCAACTACCCTGATTTGATCATGCACATTGTATGCAGGTATCAAAATATCAATGTACCTATAAATATATACGACTATAATGTCAATTATAAAATTAAAAATAGAAATACAAATAAATTAATTATAATAAATTTCTTGAATATACTTTCAAATGTTTAATTTCAGCATTGCACCTCCATTTAAAAATGTATTTCCTGATACTTGTTTTCTAAATATATATTGAAGTATTTTTTAAGATTATCTTAAAAACTACTTATATATCATTACTATGCCATTTTATTATATTTCTCCATTATTAAAAAGGAATAACAACCTGTCATAATTAATACAAGTATGTTAAATCTGAAATATTTGCATGACTTTGTATTATTTATAAGTATCATTTATTTTTTAAATTCCTTATGATAGAAGTACTTGAAACAGTAAAATTTAGATGAAGGTTTGTTTTATTTCTATTTTTTTTCCTAAAAGGAAATAGCACCACTTTGCTGTGTAGTTTATATACTTAGCTTTAACATTTTTCTCTTACAAAAAATAACAATGACCTTTGAAAATGAACACATATGACAGTTAAAATATATGGTGTATGGGAAAATACTTCATTTTTTTCAATATTACCACTAACCAAACTAATATTTTATTTTATTACTAATACTTCTGTAATGAGGTCATTACTTATCACTAAGCATGTAACATATGTACTTCTTTTTTGTGTTAAGATCATCTCCTCTTTCCACAGAAGCTTCTGTTGAAATTTCACTTTTATTATAAGATTATGTTAAGTGTTTAAAATATATTGAATATATATGATTTTCCACAAGCTTTAACCATATACACGAAGGATACACACACACACAAACAAGCATACAAATTAAGTTAATATTCAAGATGTTTAATAGCTACTCGATATATTATGCTCCTGTTACAGGAATATAAACAAACACATCAAACATTAAATAACATCTTCTCTATTCTAACTAAACTGCATACACACACACACACACACACACACACACACATGTACATATGTATGTATGTTTGTATTGTTAGCATTACCAAATAAACAAATCTGTTTAGATGCGTTTCACCATTTTATATAATCTGAGAAGTGGACCATAATAATTTAAAAAATATTTTGACTAAGTTACATTAATTTAATGAAAAGTTATATCTATATTTTACTTAATGTTCCATGATAGTATCAGAAATGGAAGTTGAATCTGGCCTTATCTTCTCATAGCACTTATCCCAGTAAAAGTTCTCTCACTAAACTCTGTCAAAAGCAATTATTTCATTACATTTTGCTAAGAAAAATAAGCTTTGCAAATGAGACAAATAGAGTATCTTTACTAGGAAACATTATTGGATGTAGCCAATATTTGAAAGCATGTTAGATAAATATTACAACATTAGGACAGGCTTAAGAATAAATACTAAAGCTTTGCATAGAATTTTTGTTGGATAAATTTGATACACTGGTGAAGAAAGGAATGAGGTATTTGCTTAACTTTCTTTCCATGATTGCTTTCCATCAAATCTGAAAATGAGTGGAAAATAAACTTCATTCATTTTCAATTTAAAGACTATTGTGCTGTGTTGATTTCATTTCCGTTCAACAATTTTTGAAAAATAGGTTTGTTTGATAAAAAAAGGATATATGGTTTCTACTTTGACTGAAAAACTTCAATCTTTTTAAAAAATATGGTATTATCTCCAGGTAGAAATTTCGAAATGGGTTTCCAAGAAGCAGTTAGATGAACTAAATTTCACATCAAGGGTGTGATACAGTCAAAGAAATATTCTGTGTTTAGAAATGATGAGAATCTATGTAGAAAAAACTGCCTGACAGTTCCCACACAGAAGTGGCAAAGAAGTCACCAATGTGACATTAGTGAATGTGGTACTCAAAAGAGATGCAAAGTAATACAGAATTATATAGTATTTTGATCATACATATACACATACAACAGATATAAATAACATGAAAAGCACAAATCATAGCAATATGTAATAAAGCGCTTAGAAAGGGATGAGTTTTACATATGGATTACTTTTGCTTTTACTATAACTTATATTTATAGTTTATATAATTTAATTCTTAATAATGGCTGTGTTTAACAATCAGTTATACAAATGTCCTGAAAATTTTAGTTTAACAATCAGTTTTCCTAAGTTGGTGCAACCAGGCTCCAGTACATCCCTGCCTTCTAGTTTTACATGGTCTGTCATTTTTCTAAGGATAAAAATGGTGAAAACATGTCCCATTGAGACTATTCATAAGAGAAATAGGAACAAATTTTAGTTGTCTCAGGGTGGTAGAAGCACTGGGGTGGGAATTTGAGGTGACTGTGAGACTGGTATCATAGCCTAAGGAAAAGTAGCATGGTAGAATGAAAAAAAATTTTAGTTAAAATTACTATCATTGACTCAAATTTTAAACTACTTCTTAGGCCTGGTTCATGGTTCAGGAAATCAACACAATACGTTTTGTTTAAGTTTCAAAATTTACTCGAGGAAAAGTTTTTACTCTAATTCTACGTCTACCCAACATTTCCCCTTCCCATTCTTGCTAGTTCAGTTAGCAAATGTAGCCCTCAAAAACTGACGTCAGTTACTATTTTAGAAGCCTACTCAAGCTACTAAAAGTTCTAAAATATTGCAAGTGACTAAAATGTGCTACTTGATATTGCTTTTTTATGTAAATCAGACAAAATTAAAGTTGTCTGATCTTTGGATTATTCATGGATACTTGTAGATAGTGTTACATTTTGAATATAAAAGTACATTTCAATTTCACTGGAAATAATTAAGAAGTATTGTGGAAAACAACAAGAGTTTGTTCAACATTACCTGGTGTGCTACTGTGTTGATTAATCTTTGAAATGGCCCTTACATTTGCCAAAGATAATCAACTTGAATGTCATGAGAAAGCAATCAAGAATGAATTCAACTGTGAGCTATTTTGCTGTACCTTTGCTTCATCATTTATAAAATGTGGATAGCAATAACACCTAAATAATAAGGTTGTTTTAAAGAATAGATTATTATTATAAATACATAATACATATTAGCACTTCTTAGTTACTTATTTCATCAAATATCACAGCAGAACACATTAATTGGAATGCCCATCATAGATACTTGTTAAAGAAATAAAGCAATGTCAGGAAAATATTCCAATACATTTGTGGCATCTCACAACAGCACTGCAGGTTGCCCTTAGTAACCAGGTTGTTACAATCCAGACTTTGGGGGTAGGATTTAGACGGAAGAAAGTTAGAAGATTATATCAAATGAATGTCAAAGGAGAAAAATTATAGGCATAATTTACTGTTTTATAAAAAAATTTCTCATTGTACATAGAAAATTGTTCAAATATGCGCTCATTAAATATTTTTAATTATGTCTGTGTATTTTTATTGGCAAGGACAATGCACAGCCTGCATAATGATGTGTTTATTTGAAACTGACTTGCTAGTACAGTAAGAAAGAAGTCAGTTGAGGAAGACTCATTCAGAATAGTCACCTTCTTTGATTTGCTTCTTACAAGTATATAGAAGACTGTGGTAGATGGTTTGCAATACAGTTTTGCCAGTCTTCTATCAAGAGTTGTAGCTTATTTATCTCTTAATTCTGGGCTAGCTTTTAACTTGCCTAGGCTACTAGAATGCAACCTAAGTTATAGTGTGTCAGTTCTGATCCTAGTACACAGCAACTTTACATGCTTCCAAAAACTCTTTGACCTCTGCCTCTGATATAAGAACACACGGCTGCCTTGACGGAAGATGTGAGACATAATGTAGGAGAACTGAATGAACCCAGCCATAGCCCATAAAGCTTCCAGTTATCCCATCAACTAAGTGCAGATGCTTGAGAAAGCCCAGCACACATTAGCAAATATGGGCTCAGATCAAAAGAATCACCCAGGGCTGGGCATGGTGGTTCATGTCTGTAATCCTGGCACTTTGGGAGGCCGATGTAGGAGGGTCACTTGAGGCTAGGACTTCCAGACCAGCCTGAGCAACACAGCAAGATTCTGTCTCTATAACAACAACAAACAGAAAAATTAGTCAGGCATGGTGGTATGTGCCTGGCAACCCAGCTACTTGGGAGGCTGCGACAGGAGGATCACTTGAGCCCAGGAGCTGGAGATTGTAGTGATGACACCACTACACTATAGATAGGGCAGCAGAGTGAGACCCTGTATCAACAATAACAACAACAGAAAGAATCACCTGGCCAGCTCACAGAATACAGAATTGTAAGCAGTAATAATAGTAAATAGTTGTCATTATAATTATTGGGGTAGCTTTTGGCACAGCATTACTGTGGAAATTCACAACTAATAATATAAGGAGTCTCCATCATGGGAAAAGTATTCATAAATATCTTTCTTCTGTTACTAAAATTAGGCCCCTAGATTGAGTATTTTATGAAACTCAGGCTTTACACAATATATGAAGGACCCAGGGCTTTTGCTATATTGAACCACGTGTCATTCCATGTAATCACTTTACCAGATTATGTTAAGAGCTTAAATTAATAAATAATAAGATGTAGCATCCTACATTAAAATATTAAATTATTAAATTATGTATGGCAATCACAGAACAAAATTTCTCTGGTTAAATGGTTGACTTTAATTTCTTTTCCTAACCTAACAGTGTTTGTTGCCTTTAATGTCTAACTTTATAGTTTCTAAACATTACCAGAACTCCACCAATAACATTAATTTATTTTAGTTCCCTCTAAAATCCAAGAGGGCCAAATCCTAATCAGATGTGGAATCAACCCAAGCTCCCGGCAATTCCTGAGTAGACTAATAAAATGTGGTATACGTATACCATGGAATACTGCTCAATGGAACTGGAGACCATTCTCCTTAGTAAATTATCATAAGAATGGAAAAACAAACACCACATGTACTCAATATTAAATTGGAACGAACTGATCGACACTCATGTGCACAGATGGAAGTAAAATTCAGTGGAAATCAAGCAGGTGGGAGGGGGGGAAGAAGGGATCGGTAAATTCACACCTAAAGGGTACAATGCATACTACCTGGTGATGGGCACACTTATGACATTGACTCAAACTGTACGAAAGCAATTCATGTAGCCAAAACATTTGCACACCCATAATATTCTGAAATTTTTTAAAAATAATGCACTGATCATTCTAAACCACATACTGTCACATTTCACAGTTGTTCTTGGAAACAGATAGAATGACTCTTGGATTTAACTCAATGAATTGTCTTTTTCACTTCAACCTGTCCCATCACTTCAGAAGAAATGTAGATCTGGAGCCTGCAGCTGCGGTATTGGCTCCGTGATTTATCATATATCCAATAATGACACAGGCAGCAGATCCATCAATGGGCCGCTTGCACAGCAGGATTCTGGCAGGAATTCCTAAAGGCTCAGCCTATATGTAGACTTTTCCATCCGACTTTCCAACATTTCAGTGAGAAAGCTATAATTTATGGTATGTCATTTTTACTTAAACTGGTTAGAATGAATTCTTTACTGTTTATTTATTTATTTATTTTTTTAGATTTTAAATATGATTATTTATTTAAGGCCAATAAGCACTTGGCTTTAAAAAATTAAAATGTATATAACAAATAGGAGATTTGAGCTCCAACATATTTATTGATTTATTTTATTTCAGCATATTATGGGAGTACAGATGCTTAGGTTACATATATTGCCTTTTTCCCACCTGAATCAGAGCTTCAAGCGTGTCCATCCCCCAGACGGTGTGCACCCGAACTTAAAAGAAGGCTCATGAATACTTTGTATCCTTTATCATGGCTAGGCATGTATTAATTGCTTAATAAATACAGAATAATAAACTCTCATAGCCATAGCTTTACCATACATAATTTGAGCCCAATTCAAAGTTATTTAGATTTTCAGCTATGATATATATCTAAATGTAAATTCATGACAAACAGAGAATTGCTTCATTATTTGGACTTTGTATCAAATAATAAATAGCAAGAAAGACTATTGATTTTATCCAGTCTAAACTTGACATGAATTAATGTACTCAGAAGATTTCAGCACTGACTTAAATAAATATTAAAGAATAATTCTTAATGAAGGGCTTAAAGATGAAAGGGGATGAAAAACAAAGAAAAGAAGGAAGAATCCGTGATGTTCATTGTATTTATAAAGAGCTGTTGAAATTAACATGTCAGAGTGTAATTATTCATACTTTGATGAAGATAAAATTCTCAGATATTTGATAGAAAACTCTGCAACATTAGAAAACAATATTATAAATAACGATCACATGAAATATCAGTGTACTACGGAGAAACCCAGCAAGGATATAAGGAATAAAGATAAACTCAGTAAAGTCCTTCAAAATGTAGAAATAAACATCAAATTCTTTTAAATCTTTCATTGCCTTTAAAAACATCATAATACTTTCCCTCTCCATGTTGGACCAGTGGGACTTATCCTCATTCTGGAAAAACATTAGCTTCGTTTTTATTGCAGGGGCTCTGAATCAGTAGCTTCCACTGTCTGTAAACTATCACCCCCTATCTGCCAGCTACTCTGGCCTCATGTTTTCAATATCAGTTTAAAATCATTTCCTTCAGAAAACACAGAAACACACATAACAGACACTCACATACACAACACCACATAAATCCATTTTCCACCCCTAAATAAATGTTATTTCCTTCTTCACTGAAAATCAGTTGAATTTTTAGTCACGATATGATAACTTTCAACAGTCAAGTGACATCATTTCTTTTCCAAGTTTTCACTTTAAAACAAATTTTGAGAGTTCATGAATTTGTCATTATCCTTACAAATCATTGATATAACTGTTAATTTCAATAAATTTCCATATATTTAGAAAATGCATTATCATTCTACCCAATAAACAAATGAAACCTCATCCTCTACAGAACACAAGGAACAAATAAAACACAGCCAAGAAAACATGCTAACTAAATAAGACAGCAGATTAAAGCAATTATCAAACAATGATGGAGCTTTAATATAATCATCACTACTAACTAGGCAACGAGTCAAGCACTGAAGTAGTAGATAAGTATCAGTGCTTAGGGACTAATGCAGGTTAAGGTCACAATGGGATTTTACAAAAATTTAAACCAAAGGAGAAAGGTTATACTTGAACACAGACAATAGAGTTTAACATCCACTTGTCTATTAATGTTTTAATATCCAAAATTTTCAGTGAAATAAGCATAAGAAATACTGATTTCTATATTTATAAGCTGAATTTGGAATTACTTCTTTTTTCTAAAAGTTTGGATGTAGTGTTAACAAGATATATCCAGATAATTTATTTTTCTTTTGTTCCTCGAAAACGTTATCAAGAAAAAACCGAGTTTATACATAAATATTCTTAAGGCTCCTATGAAACTTACACTATTTTCTAAATTGACTTATTAAATAGGACAATAATAAAATAAAGGTTACGTTAAGACACATCTGATTAGTTTTTATACATTTTGTACCATTTTATAAAGTATGAATGATTCTAGCAATAGCAAAAATATATTAGCTGCAAAGCAATTATTGCTTAATATGCAACTTAAGGCCAAGAAACAATACCACAAATCTTTAAAATCAAATACCTTACAGAATAGCAAAAAAGATCCTTCATTAAAACACTAATTTCTTCTTATTGATGGGGATATGGAATAGCTGTATGACTATCATAACCACCAGAAATTGGAGCTTATAGTCAGCTAATTTAAGAAACAAGATATGAAATTAGTACCCTGGGGCTGAAAACAAGCACTTAGAATTGAGATGTGACATTAATTAACGTAAAGAAAGGACTATATTACTGTGAAGTAATCATTATGCTAAGGAGAACATATAAAAGAGAATTACAACTGAAAGAAAATGCCCAATTATCTAGACTCTGAATGAAGTTCAAATGCAATATCATGATCTCCCAAATGAAAAATTACAGTTGAACTTTTGAAAAATAATGCACGGTATGATCAAACCAAAATAAAATGCAAAATTAACAACAAAGGAAACCATAAACAAAAGAGGGAGGTGTGATGAGAATGAATATATAGATATCTTTATATTAGTGCTCACTAGTCCAAAAAACTAGGAATGGAAATAAAATTAATAACTTTAGTACTAAACACAATTTTTTTCTTTTGTTCTTACCAACACAGTGATATGGAGACATTGAGGGGAGGGAGGCTTATCTTTTTATATCAAAAAGTAAGGAGTGTGGGGAGAGAGCAAGTGAGCTATCAAACACCCTAAACCCACTTATGTGAGAGAATGTGAGAGCTAGGGATGCAGTTGGGGAAGGGAATATTAATAAGTAGAAATGTTGGGAAGGATAAGAATGAGACACAAGAAGATAAAGAGAAGAAAAAAAACGAAAGAAGAGGACAGGAGAGAAAGAGTAAAAGAAAGAAGGGAAAGGAAAAGAGAGAAAAAGCAACAGACTTTGTTTTAGGGTTACTCTAATTAACATGGCTACTGATGAGTTCCAATTACATACAGTAATTGAATGTGGGGCATTCTTCCCTACTGATTTCTCTTCACCTACAATGTCCCTCACCCCTTCTTGTTAGCTTGTCTGAATTGGCTAAGCCTTCAGGGCCCAGTTCGGATCACCTCTCTTGCAGGAAGACAGAATGACCTCTCCCATTCCTGAACTACTAAGGTGCTTGTTCTTCAATGTATTTTGAGATTTAATCATATTCTGCCTCTTTTATGTCTTGGTGAGTGTTTATAATAAATAATTTGTTAGAACAGATGGTTAGGCATGTGTAATGATGATTTGAACACTTATCCCTGGTTCCCTGCTGATGAAGTGATCTACATAACCAATCAAGGCTATTGAGCAAGTCAAAAGAAGATGATGGATTCTCATTCTGAAGAGCATCCAAGGTTACACAAAAACCTTATCACAAGAACATATTCTCTATTTTCTGTTGAGAGTCTTGGTAAGCACTTGAACAGGCAAACATTTTACCAGAGGAAAACTGGGATATTTTTTTTCAATTAACATTCACCAAGAAATTTTCCATTAGAATTTGAAAAATTATTTCTAACTCAATGCAAAATCATTTTCAGGTCTATTAATATATTTAAAAGCCATGAATACTAGGCATTTAATTTAATTAATCTATTTATTAGTCTATTCATTAAATAGAACCCAGTTAAGTTTTTAACATGTGCCTAATACTGAGCTATGTCCTTAAATTAATCAAAGAAGATGAGGCTCTGTCTTCCAAGAACTTGAAATCAAGTAATGGAGACCACCAATAATCAACAAAACACACTTGTAAATATAGAATCACAGTGATACATGTTTGGAAGTAAAAAGGCCAAGTCCAATAATCCTCAGACTTCAGAGGATGAGTGAAATGATGAAAGAGAAGTCTATAATTTCAAAGGGTAGAGTTGGCTTATTTCACTTAGCATAATGCCCTTCAAGTTCATACATGTTGTTGCAAATGACAGGATTTTATACTCTTTATGGATAAACAATATTCATATATTTATACAAATATATAAGAATTTATTTATCTGTTGATGGACACAAGCTGATTTCATAACTTAGCTATTGTGCACAATGCTTTGGTGAATATGGGAGTGCAGAAATCTCTACAAGATACTAATTTTATGTCCTTTGGATACATACCGAGAAGTGAAATTGTTGGATCATATTATTGTTTTATTTTTATTTTTTTAGGAACGTCTGTACCGTTTTCCACAATGGCTGTACCTAATACTGTTTAATCTCACTTCCATATGTAATTTAAAAAGTCAAACTCATACAAACAGAGTAGAAGAGTGGTTGCCAGAAGCTGAGGAGTGGGGGAAGTGGGGAGATGCTAATCAAAGAATACAAACTTTCAGGCACAAGATTGATAAGTTCTGGGGATCTCATGGGTAGCGTGGGTAGTCATAGATGTGTTAACTTGATTATGACAATTATAACACAATGTGTAAATATATCAAATCATCAAGTTGTGTACCTTGAATATATACAACCTTTATTTGTCAATTACATATTTCAAAATTTAAAAAGGTAAAGAGCAGTATCAGTGGCATTTTGCTTTTCTTCAAAAACTATTCCCTTGAAATTTTAATTATTTTTGAGATTTATCTATTTATTCATTTATTTTTCAAGTTAGTCAGTGAATATTTCTTGATCACTAACTAGAGTAAATGGGCCAAACAGGTGCTAAAGACACTGAGCATTACTGACATGTTTTTAAACTAAATAGACAATCCGATAAAGGCGAAAGGCCCCTCACCAGCACTATCTAATTGTTGTATATCTATGATATTTATATATGTCTATGTGTGTGTAACACTCAATCAACTATAACATACTTAAAGGGAGGTTTCTTGCTTTATATTTAGCTTATATCATCTCCCACATAATCTAACAATGTGCTAGTAAGCAAATATTTTCCCCTCAACACAATGGTCAGAGTGGTGATTGCATCCAAGTAATCATGATAATTCCTTCACACAAGGAATGCGATTCACTTCTCACCAAGTAGATGTTTTCTGGAAGCATCTGAAAAACAATCAAATGATCCTAAACTAAGGAACGCAAGAAAATACAGCCTCTTACCTTCCTTTAGACATTATTGTGCCCAAACATGATGTCTGAAACTGCTCATCTATATGAAATAGGGTGACTTAGAAAAAATTCAATCCACGAAAGAGAAAAAAGAGAATCTCAGAAAGTGGAACTGAAATGCTGAACTCCAACTTTATACGTGAAGTTCTTGTTATCTCAGAAAATATATTTCAATATTTTGGATCTGATTCTAATTGATTGCATTTCTTTAAATGTAAGACATTGCAAACTTTACACAGAGACACATATGCACACACAATATTTCCATGGTTTCAAACTTATAATTAATCTTATTTAGAAAAATAATGTATAATTGTTGGGAAGGACATTTTTAGAATTATGAGTAGTCAAAGCAAGAAGACGATTAAAGTAGATTATAGAAGTATATAAAAAAGGTATCAGGAACAGTCATCTCCGTAGAAATCTTTCTTAAAAACCCTATTAGCAGGAACAGAAACAATTAATGCAGGGACATTTCACAAACGTAGCCTAGAAGCTGGTAATTATTTGGGACTTAATTATTTGTGAGAGCTGCACTTCTAACCCTTGACCTGGCCATTAGGACGAGGATGAATCTAATATTCTAAATGCCAAGAAGAGATATGGTGAAGAATTAAGCGGGCAGAGAAATTGAAAATGAATTTGAAGATTTTAATGTTTTCATTTAACTTAACTAATCCCTGTATAATTCCTACCTTGAATTTCCATTTTATGGTAATTAAACGATAAGAATGTTAAATAGTGACTGAGCATTCAGGGCTGGGGCAGACACTAAAGAGCAATGCCATAAGAAAGAGCTGGAATCTTTATTGAAAGGATTTGTTCTGTAAAATTTATATTCAGTCAAAAGGCCACACTCAAGGACCCAGAAGGTCACATGTGGCCCCGAGACCCCAGGTTCCCCATCCCTGGGCTAGATAAAACTTTCCTAAACTTCCTTCTTTCATGCTAGTCAATGGCAGTAGATATATTCCCAAGTAAATGTAGCATTGGACTGAGGACTCATTAATTGGGACTTCCTTAGATCTTCTTCACGTTTTTACGCAGGAAAATTTTGTTTTCAAATAAAGCAATAGACAAAAATGGTAAAAACAAACAAACAAACAAACATAGTTGCTTAGGTTGAAGGGGAGGAAGCCCTAGGAAGCCCTGAGATCTTTTTGGTGTGTCACTCAGTTTTCCATATCACCCCAAAAAAACACTGATCAGTGGTCCCTTGTAATAGCTGTTGATAGACCACTTTTGTAGTACTCTTAGCATCATCAAAATAGCCCAAGCTGTATCTTCTACCAAGCACTTCAGATTTAGGAAAGAGCTTTTGGCACAGATGATACCTCCACCCTTGTTACTAAGCTGTTCCTATGGTAGAGCATTAACACCGACCCTTGTAAACTAAGGGTTATATCCCAGGAGGTCCATTACTACATAATTACACTTGTATTCCCAAACAATTTTAAAAACACATCGATGCAAGACCAATTGCAATTTATAAATTATATATTAAATAGACTATAGGAAAATAAAATTGACTTATAATAAATCACTTTCCTGTTTAAAGAATAGGATTTTGGTATAGAACAAAAGACTTTTAAAAACTAGTATCAGGAGGAGAATAAGATGCCAGATGTTTTATGCTACTTTCAAGTGTGTACATGTTGGGAGATTCTCAAGGGAAGCTTGTCACACTCTTCTGCTAAAACCTGTGTGATGTATCAGGGTACTGGAGAGTTAGGTGTGATCTAAAAAGACTCAAAATGTTTACCGGTTTTCTAATAAATACTATAGAAAATAAATCGAAAGGTTTTATTCTTGTTTCACAAGTATTCACAGACTATTAAAAACATTTTATAAAGGTACAGACTAAAAGAGGGAGAGAAATGATGGCTAAACAAGCCATAGTAAATTTGATTATAACTCCAGATTAATTATAACTCAGTGGTCAAGTCAGAGAATGATATGGAACTTTTGGACCATTCCTAACCCTAAAATAAAACAATTAGCAAGATGTTGAGGCCATACAAATAGAAATGAAGAATATTTAACAATATTATTATCCATAGTAAAAACCAGCATTCATATTTAATTACCATAAGGCCAATGGAAGAAAAAAGAGGCTTTAATTTAAGCCCTCAAATCTTAGACAAATAACTTGAGAAAAAAAATACACATTAAACATTCATAATGCAAGATAGTTAGATTTAGGATCAGCTGATTAAAACACAAATTTCATCAATGTCAACAAATACCGTCAGTGTTTTCTTGATGTGACAGATCCATTTTGTGTAGCTTTGAAGAACAAAATTTGCTAACTATCCAAATAAGAATAATTGTAGTTTGGCAGTTACTTTTTTACAGTAAGAATAATGATCCATGCTAAAAAAAAAAAAAAAAAAAGGCCCCTAGTTTAGTTCACAACTTAAATAACTCACACTTGTTTCTTACTCAAGATAATTACTGTGTCTGTTTGCAGCAGAAATGTTTTATATGATTCAATTTTGTCATAATAAATAGTGAAAAGATGTGCACTTAAGTGTTGAGATATAAAACACTAATACATTTTACTGCTTCTTGAAGGACATTCTTAAATAAAATTGGCTTTTCTGCTCCTGTGATTATGTGATAGTAAAGAATAAAATGACTACTAAAACAATATTGTGCCACTGTCTGATTTTTGCTAAGAAGCAGTAGTTTTGTCCACCATTGTTTTGTACCACTAGTGGAAAGGTCAACACATTGAAAAATCCCAATTACTATCTTATCATTATTATGGAAACAGTTTTGTTTTGTTTCTAACCTCATAGACCCCCTGAAAGTTATATTCCATGGATCTGAGGGATGTTGTCACTTTGAGAATCACTAGTATATGTCTTCAATTCTAAAAGCCCTGCTACCTCTAACATACGGATAACATAAGGTATCACCTAGCAAAAACAAAGTTTCATGAGAAAATAACCATGTGCAGAAAAGCAACGTATGTATTCCATGTGCAGAATTGCATGCAGGAAAACAAAAGAATACAACCCATTCTTTGTAACCCTACGAAGCCAACTCTAAATGTAAGTAGTTTAAAGAGGCCCCAAGTTATCTATTTACTAATACCTGTTATTGATTCAAGAGTGAAAAGATGAATCCAGTGCAACTTGCTCAATCTTGCTGACCAATCTCCTAAAATAATCTGCTTTGGAGCATTCTTTATGATCTGTACTGTTCCTTTCGCTTGACCACTTGCTTGTGGGTGATAAGGCCTGATGGTGACAAGTCTTCTCTTCATATATTTCTTAAATGGAATTATCAGGATGATACCATCAGACAATCAATATGTCATAAAATAACTGACAGAGAGCAGTGACTGCAGCCCTTGAAGTATAAGGAGGAACTGAGACATTTTGATTCATTTTGAGGAGTATTTAAAGTACATTTGGGCCACCAGATATGGTTCAACTTTATTTCAAATAGGGAATCAACAGTGTTGATAGAAGTTGTGATAGAAACAAGAGGAAATAAATGAGAAAGATGGGCCACGTCTTTAGAAAAATGGCCACCTTGTTCAAGCTGCTTTTCTCTCTGTTCTCCACAGATAAATAATATTTCTCAATGCCCAATTCAAAATTAAGAGTAGAATGTAACAGAAAAAAAAGCAAAATATATTTTAGGGAAAAAGAAAAGAGGAAGACAAAGAGAAAGAGAGACAGGGACAGAGAGAGATGGAAACAGGGGCAAGGTAAAAAAAAAAAAAACACAATGAACCATTATACAATATTATGCCTTTTAAAAAAAGGAAAAGAGGCTGGATGTGTACTGTAATCCCAGCACTTTTGGAGGCCAAGGCAGGAGGACTGCTTGAGGCCAGGAATTCAAGATCAAGACTAGCCTGGGCAACATAATAAGACCCAGTCTCTACAAACAAAATAATATAAAATTAGCTGGGTGTGGTAGTGCACTCCTGTAGTCCCAGCTACTTGGGAGGCTGAGGCAGGAAGATCACTTAAGCCCAGGAGTTAGAGGCTGCAGTGAGATGTGGTCACCTTGGAGACAGAGTAAAACTCTGTCTCAAAAAAAAAAAAAAAAAAATTAAAAGGAAAAGAAGGCAAAAGCAACTTCAAATGTTAAAAATACAATATTTTCCTTTAACAGAGAAGAGGAAAATAAAATATTATATGAAAAGTTATAATGAATAAAATTATAACAGAGTATTGACAAATTGTGAAACCATTGAAAATATTAATAAAATAGTCTTTAGCACAACTATCATGTGATTCATCAAACGAATGGCTCAATAATTTACACAATGGACATTAATCTACAATGCCAGAGACCATGTATGGCACTTTACATCCAATGAACATATGACTCAGTTTTTGCTCTAAAAAATGCACAGACAAATGAGGGGACAAAATATCACCTATTCGATCTGGACTCACAGTCTTCTAGTGGAGTAGAGCGTTTCAAGTCCTCCCTGCGTTCCTTCAACCTCAAACATCTACTACATCCTTTCATTCAGCAGATGAATGTGTGTCTAATTTTGTTGAAAAAGGATATAGTAAAAATCTAAAGGGAAACCCCCTCTCAACCTTTCCCCTTCCACCAAGTCTACCAAGCATCTTGCTTCTGTAACCATCTGCTTTACTTTCCTCTTGTTCCAGTGAGAAGATTATCCCTGCTTGAATCAGATCTTCCCTGATCTGTAGCGTGTGACACAGTGGGGTTCTCTCTCCCCGTACTACATGCAGTTGGCTTCTGGAGCTCTTCTTTTTTTTTTTTTATTTCAGCATATTATGGAGGTACAGATATTTAGGTTACATATGTTGCCCTTGCCCCCCTCTCCCTCCCTAAGTCCAAGTTTCAAATATGTCCATCCTTTGCGTGGTGCGCATTGCACTCTTTGTGTATGCATATACCTGTCCCCTCCTCCCTCCTGCCTCCCCCATCACCCCTGCCCAACATCCAATAGATGTTATTCTTATATGTGCACTTATGTGTTGATCAGTTAATACCAATTTGATGGTGAGTACATGTGGTGCTTGTCTTTCCATTCTTGGGATACCTCACTTAGTAGAATG
>CAUYSK010065863.1:0-14303 GCA_963575035.1 Avahi laniger
CTTTCAAACACTAGGGTTATTTTCAGTTAAAGCACCATAATCCCTCCAGTAACCAAATATGTACAAAATAATGCTTTCCGCTCTTTTTGTTTTGATGTAAATTCTTTTAAATTTTGTTTCGATGTAAGCTTTCCACTATTAAATTGAGAAATCTTGGTTGCTAAGATCTAAAAAGAAGCCAAACTTCAGAGGCATCATTCGCACTTTAATATCTTGTAGTAAAAACAGGTATGTTATAGTATTGGTAAGAAGTTTGCAATAATAGCCATAATCAATAAAATTCATATTTTTCTCTTAGAAAGAAAGCATAATGAGCTATTAGCAAAATTTAGCAAATAACACTATTGAACTCTGAATATCTGGGATACAGCAGTGGAAGGCAATTACTATCACATACCCATGCTACAAGATACTTTACTCTGTAGTTGCTCAAAACCACTGAAATTATGAGTCACCTCTGGCTTAGTCCGTTTTCTATGCTTATAACAGAATACTGGGTAATTTATAAAGGAAAGAAATTTTTTTTTACAGTAGTAGGGCTAAGTCCAAGGTCCAGGGACCACATCTGGTGAGAGCCTTCTTGCTGGTGGGAACCCTCTAAAGAGTTGTACAGGGTATCAAGGAAGAGAGACCTGAGTATAGCATGTTACCATGCTCAGCACCCTTAGTCATGCATACTCGAATTCAGTGCTCTCTCTGATGGCACTTTATTTCCTGGACTAATGCACAAAGTATCAGTTTCTCTCCCTACCTCACAACCTGCACTCCCTGCAGACACCACCCCCTTCCACTCCCAGACCTGGACATAAGATAAGGAGCATCCGGATACTGAACTCTTTTTTTAGACTTCTTTTTAAGCGTTAAACCAACATTGCAGTTTGCAATTGGGCTGAGGGTTCATATTCATTTGCCAGCTTTTAAAAGTCAGTAGAACTATTTCCACTAGATGGCTGTCTTTACCAAGAACTGTAAGAGCTATGCCAGCTTGTGGCAATTTGCAAATTTTAAAGCTTACCTTTCACAGAGAGGAGAGCACATATGCAGCCATTTGGTAGGTTTACTCCTACAAAGCGTCCACCTATGACTTTATTTTTTCACCCCCACATTGAAAAGTCCATATGTTAAGAATGTAATGTGCTTTTAAAAAAATAAAAGAGAAATTTTGTTTGTTTTAGGTTGAAATTTTTCTTAAAGAAATAAATAATTTTACCCAGAAGACTGAAAGACATATAAAAAAATTATTTCTGTATAATTGTTTATGTTGTCAGATCAAAAGGTACTTGTTGATTATAAAAATTAAGCTGTTCTTTAATATTCGGGAGAAGAGATTGGCTATTGCTACTTATAGTTAGCATTTGTTTTGCATCTTTTCTCCAGGTGATAAAAGTATTTTTGAGTAAAAATACAATCTATTGAGAAGAATATATTATATGCTACAATTTCTACTCTGACAATCAATGAAATTGTTTCTTCCCCTCACATGCTCTGTTGTTTGCTCAGGGTTATATTTTACAGCAGTTAGCTTTACTTTAATACATACATGAATACTATTTAACTCAGAAATACCACTTTCTTAAAAGTTTTTTTATCTAGAGGAAACATGTTCAAACATCATTTATAGTAGTTGGAATTAACTTAGGTATTCATCACTTAAAAAGATGGGCAAATAAAATGAAGCAACAGGAAGCAACATACTAAATGAATATACAGTGAGATGGATCAATTGTTAAAAAAGTGTTGATTTAAAAAATCAAGGAGCAGAATTATAGATAGTAATAGCACAATATCATTGATATAACTTCAAAAGAAAATGAAAACTATAGCACAATAACCACTGATGTAAACATGAAACACATAAATACACAAAAACAGCATTATATATATTTTCAAAGATGGACACATATCCAAGGACATATACCAAACATATCAGGGGAAGAGAATGGATCTGGGGGTTAGTTGAAAGGGAAAAAAATAAAATAAGAAAGGGGATGTTGCCAAAACAATGGTGATAAAGTGCCATGAATTGAGGGATATGATTAACTCAGTTTTGTGTATCTATATGTGATAGACGCTGCAGTGTGCCGCCCAAGTCCCTCTCCAGGAATGGAGGACTTATTCCCCCAGTTGCTAGAAGTGCTGCAGGAAGACAGCCCTCAGCTCTCAGTCCTCTTTGGGGATTGCTGTGACTAAAGAAAACTGGCCCGAGATTGTATCTTCTTCCAAGTGTAACTCATACCCAATGATAAATAAATACCTGTTTCCCTGACCCCAACCTGGTAGAATCTTGAAGGGCCATCCCGGATCCAGAGCTTGATTGATTGGACTGCACCACAGTTCAACTTCTCCCTCTGCCCAATTCTCCTTCTTCCGCTCCCTTCCACACATGCTGATCTCATGGCCTGAATGCTAGTCTCCGTCGCAGAGACCGGTGTGTCTCCATCTCTTCTTCCCAAATAACCCAAGCTGCGACATGAACATCAACATGTGCTTGTGTGTGTTAACCCTTGTTAATATATTTTTCCCTCTTGCTCACCTCTATTTTTCAAACTTTCAGCAATGCACATACTGCAAAAAAAAAATACGTAAGTTTTTTACAAAATATAATAAAATATGACTGTATTTCTATCAGTTTTAGCAACAACAAAACATGCCAGATTTTCTGCCATGAACATAAAATAGCTGAAAGTACCTCAGATATTGAAGTCGAGGTATCCTTATTTATCAAGAAAAACTTAAAGGAACACAAAAGTTTTAAAAAAGTAGGTATGCAACCAGTTCCCATTAGAGAGCAAGTTAAATACAAAGGCAAAACTTCCTCACTAAATCACTTGCAGTTGCTGCGCCATTCCTAACCTCCTACCACATCACACGTGGGCAGAGGTCACCTAGTAAACCTCTTTCATTCCCCTAACACTTGTTCATTTAATCCACTTGCCCAGATTACTGTGCTCTTGTGGGCTTTTGATGAGCTTTCAATCCTACAGGTGCCCACGTCTGACAAGCATTTCCCACAGCTACCAGCGGATCTGTGTGTTAGTTTCCGAAGGCTGCTGTAACAAAGTATCATAAACTGGGTGGTTTCTAATAACAGAAATTTATTCTCTCACAATTATGGAAGCCAGAAGGCCCAAAATCAAGGTGTCAGCACAGCCATGCCTCTCTGAGACTCTCTATGGGAGAATCTTCCTTGCCTATTCTAGCTTTCGGTGGTTGCCAGCAACCCTCACATGACTTTCCCCTTCTTGTAAGGACTCCAGTGATTGTATTTAGGTCCTACCCTAAACCAACATGACTTCATCTTAATATATACCTTAATTATAACTGCAAAGATCCTATTTCCAAATAAGGTCACATTCTGAGGTTCCAGATGGATATGAATTTGGGAGGGACACCATTCAACCCAGTACGGTCTGCCCTTTGCCTCCCCAAAACTCACATCCATCCCATGCACAAAATACAGTCACCTCATCTACATCCCCAAAAGTCTTAACCCGCTCCAGCATTAACTCTAAATTCAAAATCTCACCTAAATATCATCAACTGAAAAAGTTCCAAATATCATCATCTAAATCACCTAAACCAAGTATGAGTGAGAATCTAGGTATGGTCCATCCTAGGGCAAAATTCTTCTCCATCCACATACATGTGAAACTAGAAAACAAGTTCTCTGCTTCCAAAATACAATGATGGAAACCGCTAACCTCTAACCCTAATCCTAACCACTAACCCTAACTTATAACCCCTAACACCTAAAAAAAAAAAAATACGATGATAGAACAGACATAGGACAGACATTCCCATTCCTAAACTAAAATGTTGGAAGAAATAAAGGACTTACGTGTCTAAGGCAAGTTCACAACACAGTAGGACAAATTCTATCAGGTTTTAAGGACTGAAAGGAACCCTTTGTGGCTTGATGCTCTGTTCTACTGGCCGTCGGAGCTGGAAGCTCCTTTCTCTCTGGCTTCTGCATCTATGGCTCTGACCTCACTGTCATTCTTCCTTCATTTTGTCTTGTTTCTGTCCATTTAAGTCCAGGCTGGCAGTGTTTCTGTTGGTATAAAATTCTCAAAAACCTTGTGAGTCTTTTGTGGATATCAAGGAGATTCACGTTATTAAATAGGAGGGTTCCTGCTGGTCCTTCCTGAGTAACCCCATCTTTATTGCTGGCTGCTACAGAGGTGGTCAATTGGATCCATAAGTCATACCCCTAATCTCTATAGGTGTCCAGCCATATCCTTGGCCCTGTTTCTAGAAAGTACTATTTGAATAGCTAAGAATCTTCCAAATTATCAACTGTTGATTTCTTTTTTCATAACAGTTCGTTTCTCAATTCATCTCTTTATTCTCTCATTTTACTGTAAGCAGCTAAGAGAAATCTGCCTGTATCTTTCATGCTTTGCTTGGGAATCTCCTCAGCTAACCCAGTTCATCTAATTTTCACACAACAGTAGAACATAATTCAGCCAAGTTTTCTGCCAATTTATAACAAGGATTACCTTTCTTCTGGTGTCCAATATCATTCCTCATTTCCATCTGGGACTTCACCAGAAGCACCTTTATCACTCATATTTCTAGGAACAATCTATCAGTGGTAGTATTAATATATGTATGCTATAAGACAATAGATACTTTCTCTATAGCTCTTCTTTCTTCTTCCTGAGCCCTCACCAGAATCCCCTCTAACTTTTACATGTCTACCAACAATCTCTTCAAAGCAATCTTGGCTTTTCCTATCATGCACCTAAAAATTCTCCCAGCCTCTCTCCATTACCCAATTTCAAAGCCACTTCCACATTTTTAGGTATTTGTTACAGCAGCACACCACTTCCTGGTACCATAATCTTTATTAGTTTCCTGGGGCTGCCATAACAAAGTACCACAAAGTGGGTGTCTTGTAACTATTAGGGCACAGGTGCAGGTTGGCAGCACTAACCACAGGAAAAGAGGAGGGGAACGTATGTGAGGAGGCCAATGAGCATCTAGAACCAAACCCACAAGAAGGAACTTGAGATTAGGGACTTTTCCTGGCCAGGACCATGCACAGAAACTAGGAGCTCATGACCATAGGTAACCTTTCCTCCATTAACATATATTAGCATAGTAAAAATCACACCCACCAGTGTCACAATAGTTTATAAATGTCATGGTAACCCCTGGAAGTTACCCTATAAGGATACATTTGGGGAGGGCCCTTAACTCTAAGAACTCTCTACCCTTTTCCCAGAAATTAATGAATATTCCACCTACCATTTAGCATACCATAAGGTATAGACATAAAAGTAGAACTATGTTAAGACCCCAGTGTCTTCTCCACTCACGGAGACAGACCCATCCCTCCTCTGGGACGCGCTTCTGCTTTGTATCCTTAGCTTTACAATAAAGGCTGCCTGTGTGGCAGTGCTTTGTGTCTGTCCTCATTCTGTAGCACCAGCCCTGCTTGCGATTCTTCCAAGCAAGGAGCCAAAGGACTAGGACAACAACTCTCCAACACAAACACACCTGACAGTAACAACAGAAATTTATTCTCTCACAATTCTAGAGGCTATAAGTCTGAAATCAAGGTGTTGGCAGGGCCACGTTCTCTCTGAAGGCTCTAGGAAAGTATCCTTTCTTGTCTCTTGTAGCTTCTGGTGATCGCCTACAATCCTTAGTGTTCCCTGGATTGTAGATGCAGCACTCCAACCTCTGCCTCTATCTTCCCATGGTCACGTTCTGAGATGCTGGGTGCATATGACTATCCAACACTTTTCAATCTGCTGTGGTCTTTTTTCTGCCACCTTCTTATTTCTTTTTTAACTCACTGTTTCCAAGCCCAAGCTGTTCAATTCCCTTTTTAATGAAGGGAAAAATAAAAGTTGGCAAGGGAAAGTATTCTGTTTAAAGTTAAGACAACTGCTGTCAGATTCAGTCCCATAGTTACTTTAATCATACATATAAACACCTCTGGAGTTATTCGTTGTATGTTGGTTTGTTTGGGGTGTTTGTTTCAAGCTCTTGCTTCAAGCTTCCACATCACCTTTTCTGGGTTCTGTTAGCTTCTATTGTATTTAGGAGTTGTATATCTGTATTTAGGAGTTGTATATCTATATTCATGAGTGACATGGCCTATAATTTTCCTTTTATGTTTCTGTCCTTGCCTACTTTGGTACCAAGGTTATACTAGCTCCATAGAATGAGTTAGGGAGTGTCTCCTCTTTTTCTAATCTCTGGAAGAGTATGAACAACATTGGAATAATTTATTTAATGAAAGTTTTGTAGAATTTTTCTGAACAACTTTCTGAGCTCAATGCATACTTCGTGGGAAAATTTTAAATTATCCATTAATATGACATTAGGAAATCCATAAATATAATTGATTATATGAGCAGGACAAAGAAGAAATATAGAAAAAAGAGCATTTGATAAAATCCAACATCTAAATATGATAAAAAACTGTTAAATAAAGAAGTATTTTGTACAATTCAATATCTTTTCTTTTTCAATTTTTTTAACCATCAATCTCACCGGAAAAATTCAATATCAACTCATGATTAGAATTCTTAGCAAAGTGCAAACAAGAAGAAATTTCTTTTATGTGTAACAGTATACCTACCAAAACATTACTGAAAATAAAATTTTTAAAAACATCATTCTTGGCCAGGCACAGGGAACTAGGACTGCGGGAGACCAAGGCAGGAGGATTGCTTGAGGCCAGGAGTTTGAGACTAGCCTAAGCACAAGCAATACCTTGTCTCTACAAAAAAAAAAAAAATTATCTAAGCTTGGTGGCGCCTGCCTGTAGTCCCAGCTACTCAGGAGGCTGAGGAAGGAGGATCACTTGAGCCCAGGAGTTTGAGGTTGCAGTGAGCTGTGATGACGCCACTACACTTTAGCCTGGGTGACAGAGTGAAACCCTATCTCAAAACAAACAAAAAAACCAAAACATCATTCTTAGCAGTAAAAAGTTAGGTGCCTTTTTGAAAACTGGAACATGACAAGCATACCTAGTATCCATACTTTTATTCAGCATTATATTTGAGGTCTTAGCTAACCCAGTAAAGCCTAGAGTTGGAAAACGAGAAACTTCTTTCACCTATTCACATTCACAGATGATAAAACGGTCTAGAAAACCCAAGAAAAAGACAAATTATTAGAAATAAAGAAAGAGTGGCTGGACATACATGGCATTTCTATACTCCCCCAAAAATAATTAGAAAATATAATGCCAAAGAGTTTATTATGGAATTTTTCGAACACATACTGAAGTTGAGAGAACAGTATAGTGATCTCCCACATATCCCTTACCCAGCCTCAGCAATTATCAACATTTTGTCATTCTTCTTTTTCTCTTCCTCCACCTTTTTAATGACTTACTTAAAATTAAAAATAGTTACATGATGTCATATGAACTATTTTAAACAAAACATCATGTCACTTTACCGGTAAATAAGTATGAGTCTCTAATAAATAAAAGCCTTCTCTTTTTACTATAATGAACACCATTTTAACATAGTAACCTAACCAAATTAACATCAATACCTCAATATCAGGCCGGGCACAGTGGCTCACGCCAGTAATCCTAGCACTCTGGGAGGCCAAGGCAGGTGGATCATTTGAATTCAGGAGTTCGAGACCAGTCTGAGCAAAAGCAAGACCTCCGTCTCTACTAAAAATAGAAAAAAATTAGCTGGACAACTAAAACTACATAGAAAAAACTAGCCAGGCATGGTGGTGCATTCCTGTAGTCCCAGTTACTCGGAAGGTTGAGGCAGGAGGATCCCTTGAGCCCAGGAGTTGGAGGTTACTGTGAGCTAGGCTGACGCCACAGCACTCCAGCCCAGGCAACAGAGTGAGACTCTGTCTCAAAGAAACAAACAAACAAACAAAAAAAACCTTAATATCATCTAATATCCAAGTCTATATTAAAATGTCTCCAGGTACTTCAAAAATATCTTTTTACAGTGGTTTGATAAGCCATACTTTTTAAAAACTATCACTTATGATAGCAATAAAACTAGGATGTGCAAGACCTATACAAAGGAAACTATAAAACTTTTGAAATTCTTTAAAGACAAAAATAAAGGCCGACCACTGTGGCTCACACCTGTAACCCTAGGACTTTGGGACGGTAAGGTAGGAGGATCATTTGAGCCCAGGAGTTTGAAGTTGCTGTGAGGTATGATGACACCACTGCACTCCAGCCTAGGCAACAAAATGAGACTCTGAGAACGAAAGAAAGAGAGAGAGAGAGAGACAGAGAGAGAAAGAAAGGAAGGAAGGAAGGAAGAAGAAAGAGAGAGAGAGAGGAAGGGAGGAAGGAAGGAGAGAGAGGAAGGGAGGGAAAAGAAATAGATATGTTCAATGATGGCAGGATTAAATATCCTTAAAATAGCAATAGTAAACTATAAGTTCAGAGCAAGTGTCATCAAAATCCCAATGGGGTTTTCAAGGAACTTGAGCCTCTGATTCCAAAATTTATATGGGAAAGCAAAATCTCAAGAAAAGCAAAAAAGAGTATAGTGGGAGATTTGCCCTCCCAGATACCAAAATTTATTATAAAGCAGTATTAGGATAGTATGGCATTGGAGGAAGGATCTATAGATTGCTTGATGGAAAGAAATAGAGTCCAGAAACAGACACATGAATATATGGAGCTTGATTTGGCATTGCAGCTCTCTTCTTACAACAGTATTAAGAGGTGTGACCTTTGGGAAGTGATTAAGTCACAAGATCTTTGCCCTTATGAATGGTATTAGCAGCCTTATAAAAGAATTCAAGATTAAAGGGATTTGCTCTTTTGTCCTTCCTTCCCTTCTACCATATGAGCATGCATTGTTCCTTTTCTCCAGAGGATGCAGCAACAAGATGCCATCTTGGAAGTAGAGTGTCACCAGATGCCAAATTCTGCTGGCATCTTGATCTTAGTCTTCCCGGTCTCTAGGACTGTGAGAAATTTATATTGTTTATAATTTACAAACAATTTGTATTGTTTCAGGTATTTTGTTATAGCAGCACAAACAGACTAAGTGAGATACTCAATTTCATTTGCTTATTCTTTTACATTTTCACCGTTTTTAAGTACAAGCATGCTTTGGAAATATTGCAGGTTCAGTTCCAGACTGCCACAATAAAGCAAATAGTGCAATAAAGGGAAGTCACACAGATGTTTTGTTTTCTCCGTGTATATATAAGTTATGTTTATACTATACTGTAGTCTATTACATTTATACTATACTGTAGTCTATTAAGTGTGCAACAGCATTATGTCTAACAACTGTGCGTACTTTAATTTTAAAATATTTTATTGCTAAAAAATGCTAACAATTATCTAAGCCTTAAGCAACTTGTCATCTTTTTGTTGGTGGAGGGTTTAGCCTCAGCGATATTGATGGCTGCTTACTGATCAAGGTGCTGATTACTGAAGGTGAGGTCACTGTGGCAACTTTCTTAAAATAAGATGATGATGTTTACCACATCAACTGACTCTTCTTTCATGAAAGATTTCTCTATATCATGCAATGCTGTTTGATAGCATTCTACCCGCAGTAGAACATCTTTCAAAACCGAAGTCCATCCTCTCAAATCTTCCCACTGTTTTATCAACCAAGTTCTATGGGATATTCTAAATCCTTTATTGTCATTTTAACACTGTTCACAGCATCTTAGATTAGGTCTCGAGAAACTACTTTCTTTGGTTGTAAGAAGCAACTCTTCGTCTGTTCAAGTTTTATCACGAGGTTGCAGCAATGCAGTCACACCTTCAGGCTCCACTTCTAGCTCTTTTGCTATTTCCACCATATCTGCAGTATCTTCCTCCACTGAAGTCTTCAACCCTTCGAAGTCATTCATGACGGTTGAAATTCACTTCTTCCAAACTCCTGTTAATGTCAATATTTTGTCCTCCTCCCATGAACCACAAATGTTCTTAGTAGCATCTAGAATAATGAATCCTTTCCAGATGGTTTTCAGTTTATTTTGCCCAAATAC
The DNA here is from genome assembly GCA_963575035.1 of Avahi laniger. NCBI lineage: Eukaryota > Metazoa > Chordata > Mammalia > Primates > Indriidae > Avahi > Avahi laniger. The sequence continues at coordinate 9,970 of CAUYSK010065863.1, forward strand.
ATCAGAGGAATCACTATGTATGTCAGCTATAGCGTTGTGAAATGAATTTATTAAAGAAAAAGACTTAAAAGTTGAAATTCCTCCTTGATCCATGGGCTGCAGAATGGATGTTGTGTTAGCAGGCATGGAAACATTAATCTCCTTGTACTTCTCCATCAGAGCTCTTGGGTGACCAGGTGCGTTGTCTATGAGCAGTAATATTTTGAAAGGAATCTTTTTTTTCTGATAAGCAGGTCTCAACAGTGGGCTTAAAATATTCAGTAAACCATGATATAAACAGATGTGCCATCATCCAGGCTTTGTTATTCCATTTGTAGTGCACAGGTAGAGTAGATTTAGCATAAATCTTAAGGGTTTTGGAATTTTCAGAATGGTAAATGGGCATTTACTTGAACTTAAAGCCTGCATGCCACCTGCATTAGCCCCTAACAACAGAGTCAGCCTGTCCTTTGAAGCTTTGAAGCCAGGCATCTGCTTCTCCTCTCTGCCTATGAAAGTCATAGATGGCATCTTCTTCCAATAGAAGGGTATTTCATTTACATTAAAAATCTGTTGTTTGATGTAGCCACCCTCATCAGTTCTCTTAGCTAGATCTTCTGGATAACTCGCTGCAGCTCCTACATCAGCACTTGCAGCCTCATGGTACATGTTTATATTATGAAAACCTCTTGTTTTCTTAAACTTCATGAACCAACCTCTGCTAGTTTCAAACTTTTGCTCTGCAGTTCCCTCACCTCTCTCAGCCTTCACAGAATTGAAGAGAGTTAGGGCTTTGCTCTGGATTAGGCTTTGGTCTAAAGGAATGTTGTAGCTGGTTTGATCTTCTACCCACACCACTAAAACTTTCTCCATAGCAGCAATAAGGCTGTTTTGCTTTCCTATCGTTTGTGTGTTCACCAGACTAGTACTTTAATTTCCTTCAAGAACTTTTCCTTTGCATTAATAATTTGGCTAAGCATTTGACACCAGAGGTCTAGCTTTGGGCCTATCTTGGCTTTCTGTTATGCATGCCTTCCTCACTAAGCTTATCACTTCTAGCTTTTGATTTAAAGTGAGGGATGTGCAACTTTTCCTTTCACTTAAACACTTAGAAGCCATTGTAGAGTTATTAACTGGCCTAATTTCAACATCATTGTGTCTCAGGGAATAGGAAGTCCTAAAGAGAGGGGAAAAGATGGGAGAACAGCCTGTTAGAGGGGCAGTCAGAAAATACGCAACATTTATCTATCAAGTTTGCTGTCTTCTCTGGGCATGGTTCCTGGTGCCCCAAAACAATTACAATCATAACGTCAAAGATCACCGATCACAGATCACCATAGCAGGTATAATAATAATGAAAAAGTTTGAAATATTATGAGAATTACCAAAATGTGACAGAGACACAAGATGAGCACAAGTTGTTGGAAAAATGGCACTGATAGATTTGCCTGAGGCAGGGTTGCCACGAATCTTCAATTTGTAAAAAACACAGTATCTGTGAAGTACGGTGAAGCAAACCATGATTAAATAAGGTATGCTTGTATGTAGTTCAGTAGTGTTAAGTTTTGTTGTGCAGTAGATCTCCAGAACTTTTTCATTTTTTTCATATTGCAAAACTGAAACTCTACACCCATTAAACAACAACTATCCATTTCCCACATTCCCCAATCCCTGGTAACCACTATTTCACTTTCTGTTTTTATGACTTTGACTATTTTAGATACTTCATGTTATAAGCCAAATTATGTCCCTCCAAAATACTTATGTTGAACACCTAACTCCCAGTACCTTAGAATGTGACTATATTTGAAGAGAGGGCCTTTAAAGAGGTAATTAAGGTTAAATGAGTTCATATGGGTGGGCCCTAATTTAATCTGACAATGTCTATAGTCTGGTTTCTCTTTAGATCATATAAATCTTTTCACTTTTAATTTGACAGTGTCCTTATAAAATGAGGAAATTTGGACACAAACAAGACAAGAGACATCAAGAATGTATACCCTCACAAGAAAGGCCATGTGAGGATGCAGTGAAAAGGCAGCCAACCTACAAACCAAGAAGAGAGGCCTCGGGAAAAAGCAAATATGCCAACGCATTGATCTTGGACCTCCAAGATTCATTACTGTTGAGGTTCCATAACTGAGAAAATAAATTTCTGATGTTTAAGTCACCCGTTTTGTGGTATTTTGTTATTATAGTCCTAGCAAACTGCAAATGGAATCATACAATATTTATCTATTTTATGACTGGCTTATTTCACTCAGCGTAATATCCTCAAGGTTCATCCATGTTGTAAGCATGTGACAGGATTTCCTTCCTCTCTAAGGCTGAATAATACTTCATTGTATGTGTATGCCACATATTGTTTATCCATGTGTCCACTTATGGACATTTGGGTTGTTTGCTCCTAGTGGCTATTAGGAATAATGCTATGAACATGAGTGTGCAAATATCTTTTTCAGATTCTGCTTTCAATTCTTTGGATATATATAGCCAGAAGTGATCATATGGTAGTATTTTTAATTTTTGAAGAACTGCCATACTGTTTTCCAGCTGCACCATTTTATAATCCCATCAACAGTGCACAGTGTTCCAATTTCTCCACATCCTCACCAACACATGTTATTTTCTGGTTTTTTGATAGTAGTCATCATAACGGGTTTGAGATGAATCTCATTATGGTTCTGATTTGCATTTCTCCAATGATCATTTACTATTTTAGAAAATGCAGACTAAGACCTCTCTGAGATACTATTTACACTTACCAGATAGGACAAATTAATCCCAAGGGATGGTGAGGACAGAAATTAAAAAAGAAAAAGAAAAAAAACTACACACTGCTGATGGGTATGTACATTATTTTTATTTATTTATTTTTGTGTTTTGTTTTGTTTTTTTTTTTTTATACAGAGTCTCACTCTGTTGCCCTGGCTAGAGTGAGTGCCGTGGTGTCAGCCTAGCTCATAGCAACCTCAAACTCCTGGGCTCAAGCGATCCTCTTGCCTCAGCCTCCCGAGTAGCTGGGACTACAGGCATGCACCCCCATGCCCGGCTGATTTTTTCTTATATCTTTAGTTGTCCAGATAATTTATTTCTATTTTTAGTAGAGGCAGGGTCTCACTCTTGCTCAGGCTGGTCTCAAACTCCTGAGCTCAAATGATCCACCCGTCTGGGCCTCCCAGAGTGCTAGGATTACAGGTATGAGCCACCGGGCCCCCAGCAGGTATGTACATTATTAACAATCTCTTTGAAAAACAATTTGGCATTACCTTGTAAAGTGAACATTCACATTCCCTATTACTCAGCAAAGTAGTTCATTCCTGCAGTGTTTTTCAAACCTTAGGTTACCACTTATTAGTGAATTCTGTAATCCATTTACTGAGAGTCATAATTAGCATTTTTTTTAAACATTGGAGAGACAAATATTGTTTTACTATTTTGTGAAATTTTTGTTTTCTACAGATGAGTATATCTACCAGCTGACGATACCAATTGTATTTCTTATACTATGGGTAGTGGTTATAAAGTTTGAAAGCCTCATACTAAATTCTTGTACCTGTGCGCTGCGAGAATGCATATGAATGTTCATAGCACTAATGTTTATAATAAAAAATTGTAAACAATCCAAACGTCCAGTAGAATTGTAAATTTGTGGTATATTAATACAATGCAACATTATAAAGCAATGACAATGAATGTCTCACAAATACTTCCTAAGTGAAAAAAAGATTACGAAAACTGACATTTGTATAAAGCTCAAAAACAAGTAAAACTGAACAATATATTGTTTAGGGATACATACACGGGAAGGAAATAGTAAGCACAATTAGTAAATAAAGAATAATAGATAAGGCCGGGCGCGGTGGCTCACGCCTGTAATCCTAGCACTCTGCGAGGCCGAGGTGGGCGGATCGTTCTGAGCTCAGGAGTTCGAGACCAGCCTGAGCAAGAGCGAGACCCCGTCTCTACCAAAAATAGAAAGAAATTAATTGGACAGCTAAAAATATATATAGAAAAAATTTGCCGGGCATGGTGGCTCATGCTTGGTAGTCCCAGCTACTTGGGAGGCTGAGACAGTAGGATTGCTGGAGCCCAGGAGTTTGAGGTTGCTGTGAGCTAGGCTGATGCCACGGCACTCGCCCCAGGCAAGAGAGTGAGACTCTGTCTCAAAAAAAAAAAAAATAGATAAAAATTGGGAATACATTTGGCAAGTGAATGAAATGGGAAAAAAATGATAGACAAAATCATCCAGTGTTAGTGTTCCAGTCCTTAGGTGAGTTCATGCATGTTCATTTTATTATACACCATAACTTCAATTTAAACTAACATATTAAGTACATATGATTACAAAATTT
>CAUYSK010065866.1:0-30007 GCA_963575035.1 Avahi laniger
AGCAACAATGCATTTCAAGTTGGCCATTACCCACAGAGGAATGGCCCAGCCGACAGAGACACCGCCCCACAAAGGAGAAGGCTGTTTAATTGGAGAGAATTTCCTAGGTGAGCCTTACAAAGGCAAGTCTTCCCGCTCCAGGCCAGAATTAAGGGATTCTTACTGGGAACTTAGGCCGGCTTTTGGACATTTTATCTCCTTTAAGGATACCGCTTGATACTTTAGCTCCAAGAAAACTCCTTTAGCCAGATCTTTAATAAAAAGAGAAAATAAGAGCACTGGAGGCTACAGCAGTGGCTGGAACAGCAAGAAGGAACAGCAGGAGGAAACACGGGGAGTGAGGGTGTGAGATGATGCATCTCACTAGATAATAACGAAAGGCGCTGGGGTTTTGTTCCCCAACAGAGGATTTGGTGACTTTTAAGTTTTGGGTAGGGTTGGGGTGGGGAGAAGGAAAACACCTGGCACCAAGGTTTGGGACACAGAGGGGTAGCTCTGTGCGGTGATTAGGAACTATGAAAACTAACATTCTGAAAGAGTGACCTCAATTTTAAATGTTCTCCACCTCTACACCTTATGACTCTAAGGCTGTTGATCTGAATCTACTATGTTCCCATATTTTCTTTTCTTTTTTCTTTTTTTTTTTGAGACAAGAGTCTTGCTCTGTCATCCTGGGTAGAGTGCAGTGGCGTCATCACAGCTCACTGCAACCTTGAACTCCTGGGCTCAGGCAATCCTCCTATCTTAGCCTCCCAGAGTGCTATGATTACAGGCATGAGCCACTGTGCCCAGCCTATGTTCCCGTATTTTCCAAAATCATCTAAGAACAACAGCTTATCTATCAGTTGCTAACTCCTTACTGAGAGTCCCGTAGGAGCTCAGACCTATGCTAGTTGTGATATTCTAAGAAATGTCTTTGTCCCAGATGGCACAGAGCTCCTATAACCCTTGGCATTTCCTGAGACAGGAGTGTCTTTTATTATTAGGAGCTCCTTGGATCACACCTGAGTTTATGCTAATTCGGTAACACAGGGTGGGGCCCCTAAATAGCCTCGGGGTGGGGCAGGTCACAGAAAGACCCCGTGATTACAGAGTTGGCACTTTCAGCCACCCTTTCCCCTGCTCCTGGGGGCAGGAAGGAGGCTGGACACCAGCTGTATAAAAACTCTTGAACAAGGGAATCTGATGAGCTTTCAGGCTGGTGGACAAGCGGAGGTGCTGGGAGGGTGGCGCACCCAGAGATGGCAGGGAGGCACCCAGAGATGGCAGGGAGGCTCCGTGTCCCCACCCCAGCCTTGCCCTGCATCCATTTGGCACTTTTCCAGTTGTATCCTCTGTAATAAACTGGTAACAGTAAGCAAATTGTTTTCCTGAGTTCTGTGAGCCAGTTTAACAAATTATCAAATGTGAGTGGGGGTTGTGGGAATCCCCCAACTTTAGAGCCAGTTGGTCAGAAGTTCGGAAGGTCGGGATTTACGATTGGCCTGAGGTAGGGGCAGTCTCATGGGGCCAAGCTTTTACTTAACCCGTGAGGTCTCTGCTAACTCCGGGCAGTCAGCGTCCGAATTGAACTGAAGTGTTGTACAGCCAGCTGGTGCTGGGAACCTGGTTGATACAGGGGGAAACCCCACACATGGAAGCACCGAGGGCAAAAAGATCATCGGGCCAGTCAGCGTAGAGGGTACTGGTAGAACGATGGTCCTGCCCCCAGGAGTTAATCTAGTTGTGGGAACAAGAAAAACGCACAGGAGAAAGGAAGCTCCACGACAAGAGGTGAGGCAGCTGCAGGAACGTCATCCACGCCCGGGGGCCTGCTGTGGCCCGGAAGGGCTTCACGGGGAGGCGGGACTTGTGCCGGGCCTTCAGAGCTAGGATCTGCAGAGAGGAAGGGTGAAGAGAAGCCATTTCCTCAAAGAAATACTATGAGCACAGGCAGAGATGCCAGAGTAGAATGTATTCAGGAAGCAACATTAAAATAAACTTGTCTACATAAAAGGGTATGCTTTGGAGACTAGCATGGTTTTGCAGTCTTGAGGTTTGGGTTTGGCATGAAGCAGGTGTGGTTCTGCAGTGTTAAGGTAAGGGAGGACCGAGTTTTAGGAGTTGCTCAATGTCTGGCTAAGAAGTGTGGGCTTGATCTGGTAGGAAGTTAGGAACAACCAGTATTTTCTGAATGGAGAAATTTAATAAAAATTACAGCTTCCATCTTCCATCTATTGTCAACCATCCTGAAGGATGTACAGTCATCCCTTGGTATCCATGGGCGGTTGGTTCTAGGATCAGAACCCAAGGATGCTCAAGTCACTGATATAAAATGACACAGTATCTGCACGTAACCTATGCGCATCCTCCAGCATACTTGAAATCAGCTCTAGCTTACTTATAATACCCAATACAACGTAAACGCTATGTAAGTAGTTGTTAAACTCCATCGTTTAGGGACTAATGACAAAGAAAAAAAGTCTGTACGTGTTTAGTACAGACGCAATTTGATCCGTGTTTAGTACAGATGCAATTTGATCTGTGGCTGTTTGAATCCGCGGTGGCCGAGCCCACAGGTACGGAGGGCCAGCTGTGGTTGAGAGGACACTTTCATCAGATGGGATAATTAAAAACTCATCTCTCCCTATGTTATTTTCCTATTGCTGCTATAGCAGATTATCGTATTCAGTGGCTTAAAACAACACAAATTTATTATGCTTGTGGAAGTCGAAGTCCAAAATGGGTCTCAAAGGGGCCAAAATTAAGGTGTCAGCAGGGCTGTGTTCCTTCCGGAGGCTCCGGGGAGAATCTGTTCCATTGTCTTTTCCGCCTCCTAGTGGCCACTCAGAGTTCATGGCTTGGGGCCCTTCCTCAGCTTCAGAGTGGGGAACCGCAGATGGAGTCTTTCTCCCACTGGATCGCTCTGACTCTGACCCTCGCACTCCCGCCTCCACCTTTCACTTATAAGGACCCTCAGATTATACTGGGCCTATTCAGATAATCCAGGATGATCTCCCCATCACGGTCAGCTGATCAGCAGCCTGAATTCCACCTGCAAACTTAACTCCCCCTTGCCATGTAACATACTCACAGGTTCCAATGATTAGAGCGTGGACACATTTAGGGGGTCCTTATTCAGCTTGCCACACTCCCCCTTGTAACTGAAAACAAGTTGGCTTCATATGGTCCTGGCTGTGATAATCCTGGCATCCTGCAGTGACAGGCACCTGTGGTACACAGCTGCAGTTCAGCTTCATCTCTGTCCTGAGATACCACCTGGAGTTCAGTTGAGCCCCATCACTTACCAGCTTTGTCATCTTGAGCATGTTACTTGATCTCTTTGTGCCTTGGTCTTCTCATCTATAAAATGGGCATAATAATGGTATCTAGCTTATAATTACTTGTAAAGTCCTTAAAATAGTGCCCTGGTATATGGTCAAGCATGCATATATTAGTGAGGTCTGCAGACAAAGAAAATAAGCCTTGGAAAGTCAGGCCTTGGAGGGCATGATGGCGCCATGTGCAATGTGCTTGGCTCGACTAGTATGTTAAGGGTTTAACACGCATAGATGTGAATAATCATGCCCTGCTTTGGGCTATTCACCTTTCACTAGTTTCCGGGATTATGCTGATCCAGAAAAGAATAAAATGAAAGAGCTGATCTTTCAGGAAAAAGCCAAACTGCATACCAAATATAAGACATTTCATCCTGCAAAATAATGGGACGGGCCAGAAGGGTTCCTAAATCAAAGAAAGGGTTTGCTGGGGCCAAGGCAACATCCTTCAGTCTAAAGGAAGTTCTGGCTGCAAAGCAAATCATTCCCTGCAGAATGGCGCACACACAGCGTAGCTTTGGGTACAGCCACCTGCAGGAGGAGAGCCAGCCCAGCCAGCCCGCGTGGCTCCCTCCACAGCACCATCCACTCGGCAGACGACGCACCCAACGTGCCACCGCAAACACTTGTCGTGCTCCTCTTTCACCTGAATGGCTGTAACCACAAACAAAGAAGCAGGGAGGAAAACATCTGTTTCTCCCTCAACACGTTCTCTCACAGTGTCTAAGATATGAGTCATCAAGACTTTGCTTTCAGTTCAGTGACAATTAAATCCCCAAAGATTCCTTTTAAAGTGTAAAACTGAGAGAACTAAATCAATTAAAAAAAAAATCAAACAGGCTTAGAACGTAAACAATCAAGTTTGAAGAATTGGAAATTCCTGACGTTTTAAGGAAGGAAAAAAAGGAGGGCCTGTGAACTGAAATGAAATAAAAAAGAAACACTCAAATGGACCTCCTTGGGATTAGAACTGCACTCCAGCTTTTTCTTTAGATTTCTGTCTCAGTTAGCACAAAATGAGGGCACAACTGCTCTTGATAAGAACATCAAACCTTCCAGATTCAACAGCAGCTCAGAAAACCAACAATCACAACCAGATACTCGAGAGAGGTGCTCAGGGCATATTGAGACTATTTGTATACAAAGCTGAAAAGGATGTCAGGTTTGAGAGGCACTGGAACACTACAGCTTCTTGGTCTACCGGGCTAACACAAATATACATCCTAGTATTAAAATTTAGCATATTATGGATGAACAGAAAGAAATCACATGAAATGTCAAGAGTGGGAGTATTTCTATAGAATATGTTTCCATATTTCTTAAGAAATATGAGTTGTAAAGAGTTGTCTAACTATTTTACATGCTGGAAGCCAGACCCAAAGAACCCAAACAAGTCAAAGTAGTTTTGTCACATTTTAATGAGATGTTAACTTTTCAAACTTAATTATCTCTTAATCAATATACATAACCCACACTCATAATCATTTCACTGTGGATTATACAACAAAGGCCCACAGTAGTATTATTATATTTACCCCAATATTTAGCCAGAATATCATCCAATTTGACCAAGTCTTCTATTTTCTTGGAGGACCAAATGTAGCAGAACTGGACACTTAGGCCATATTGCAAAGAATATTTTCTTTTTTTTTTTTCTTTTGAGATAGTCTCCCTCTGTCGCTCCAGGCAGAGTGCAGTGGTGCGTCATGGCTTCCTACAACCTCAAACTCCTGGTACCAGGTGATCCTCCTGCCTCAGCCTCCCGAGCAGCTGGGACTACAGGTGCCACCACCACACCCAGCTAATTTCTCTATGTTTAGTAGAGACGGGGTCTCGCTCTTGCTCAGGCTGGTCTCAAACTCCTGAGTTCAAGTGATCCTCCCACCTCAGCCTCCCAGAGTGCTAGGATCACAGGCGTGAGCCACCGCATCCAGCCTTTTTAAACTATTAATGTTAACTTATTTGTATTTTGAGAACTTAAAAATTCCTAGCGTATTTACTGTATTTTAGTCAACAAACACCCTCTGTATGAACAGCCAAAGCCCAGGTTTAAAGGTTTTCAAGTCTTCGGGGAAGGAAAATTCAAAAGGGGAAGGCAGAGCACCTTCATACTCACGGAGAAAAACACCTGCGGTTCCATAAAGCTTGCTCCAGGTCTAAGCCAAATTTCAATATACGCAGTACGAACCTGCGAAAGAGCGGCACATCCATACATAACACACACACACACTCTCACGTGAGACCGAGCTAAGGCGTTTACTTAGCTGAAGGTCTAAAGATAAAATGTTTTGAGAGTATATACGACAAGCATAAAAATTAAACTCTTTATTTCATTGTCACATTTCATTTTTTTACCCCTGTGCTCCCCTCCCCCACCAGTCCACATTTCATTTTTAATTCAATTAATGCTGAGAATTTCAAAGATGACCTTAATGTTATCCAGTCATCTAAAGAGCCGACCAAGATGAACACTATTTACAGACTCAAAAAGTGAGTAAAAACAAAGTAAAATCCTTAAAAAAAAAAAAAAAATGCAACTAAAGACCTTAAAACAAATAACATAGCACCCAGCAAGCAGGAGGCAGCCCAGAAGTTGGGTTTCTGATGTACTGATGCACGTCGCTTCACTTCATTTCTCTTTTGATGATCATCGCTAGGAATCCTACAAGTGATGAGATGCCACAGCTTCCTTGGGTCAAAATACTCAGTGTCATTAACAAAGGATACTTAACTTCGCCTGCTGGCTTCGCTGTGCAGATCCGTCATGAGCAAACCGAGCAAGAGCTCGGAGGAACGTGGGGACTGGGAATGCAGGACCCAGCCCTCACCTTCGAGGTAAGCCTGGCTGTGACACTGGTTCCCACTGACCCCCTCCTGGTGCTCCGACCCTGGGTAATCCCTTCCCCAAGGGAGGCTGTCACTTGCGTCTAGCAAAAAGAATGCAGGAGAGGTGACAGGATGTCCCTTTTGAATGAAGTTATAACAGACTGCGACCTCTGTCTTGCCCTCGCTCTCTTCCGCTTTTCTTGTCTCCTTTGATGAAAACAGCTGCTGTGTTGTGAGCTGCCCTGAGGACAGCTCCGTGTGACAGCACAAGGTGGTCTTTGGCCAACAGCCGTAATAAACTAAGACCCTTAGCACAACAACCTGTGGGGAACTGACTCCCGCCAGTGACCTCATGCATGACTGAGAAGCAGGTCCTCCCCTAGCGGAGCCCAGAAAACACCTTGACCACAGCTTTATGACACCCTGAGCCCAGGACCCAGCCCAGCCACGCCCAGATTCCTGACCCACAGAAACTGTGACGTAATAGATTTGTGCTATTTTAAGCAGCTAAGTTTTGGAGTAATTTTTTATGCCACATTAGAAAATTAATATATCTCAGTAAATAATAACATGCTTAAAGAGATAATAAATCATTTGTGTTAAGTCTGAATCAGCATTTACAAATTATTTGTACAGGAGCAACTAAGTCAACTGTGATCTCAACTCCAAGAAAGCCAGAACTTCACCACTGGGACAGGAGAGTTCGGCGCCCCACACCGATGCAGCTGCTCGAAGGATCTAGCTAACTACAGGGTTCTCTGGCTCCCTGCCCTTGTCATCAAATATCTGAAAATCACGCTCTATCGTATTTCTTCAGATTTGCAAGTCGACTATAAAATTTCTAAATTTCTAGCAAGTTTTAAAACAAATAATGGACAACAAGGTATATATGTTTGTCCTCTTGGCTGAATTTACATTTGTACAGTTAAATATCACACCTAAAAGTGAGCTCTCTTACTTACATGAAATGTCCAGAATAGGCAAATCTATAGACCCTGAAAGTGGATTCGTAGCTGCCATGCCAGGAAAGGGGGAACAACTGTCAACAGGCAGGGGGATAAAAGTGTTTTGGAATTAAACAGTGGTGATGGTTATACGATCTTGTGAGTATATACTTTAAAATGGTGAATTTTATGGTTTCTGAATTTTATTTCAATTAAAAATTTCAGTGCGCTCTTATGGAGGAAAGCTAACTCGTCCTTTAAACATCTCCCCAACTAGTTACATTCCATTCCCAGGCATATGACAATGGACTGGCGTCTGCTATCAGAGCATGCATAAATGACAACATGACAATGGCCTGCCACCATGGCTCAGGTCTCACTACAGGTTTGTTTGTGGGGTTTTTGTATCGTATCTTTCAGGAAAATTACTAGCAAAAGTCCTCCCCCAGGAAAGGCTTTTGTCCTTTTAAATGTGTTTTTGTTTGTTTACAAAAACAAGAATGTTAGATTCCTGTTTTTAAGACAATTTGTACTTAATTTGCCACTCCTTGCTATGAACTACAAGGTAAGAAAACTTAACAACAAAACATTTAAGAGGAAGAAATCTTTTCAAAGGCAAGATTTCATTTCCGCGTCCCGCTATCTATTCCAATGTCACCTCCGACACACATGGAGAGTGGCACACGCCTCCGAAAGTTACACAAACATACTCCATCCCTAGAAAAAATCTTGACATGATTTATGGCCAGAATTTTGAATGAAGGCAGGATTTTTCAACAAGAACAGGAGGGAGAAGAAAATACCTGCATTCTATCATGATTATAAGGGACTTGAGTAAATGAATTAAAAAACAGTATCTTTGAACAACTGTAGTGACAACAGCTTTCCCTTATTCCACTTGTTTTAAATCGCTCCTATCTGTAAACTTGAATACCAGCTCTAGCTGACTTAACAGTCTTAATTCTTTGACTTTCCACAGTGAACACGATCCAGCATACTGTGAAAACAAAAGGCGGCTGCCTCCACCGAGCGCTGCGTCCCGTCCCGCCATGTTCTCCGACGAGGCGCCGCCCCTCGCTGGCACCTGCTCAGATGCTTCGGTAGTCAGAGCCCCGGGCTACGATGGCAGCGGCTTCCCATTCCACAGCGAAGAAGGAAATAGTTCCAAAAAACCCAAATATCACCATGACCAGGAGTTGCCAGTGAAGGAAAAGGTAGTTGCTGTAGAAAAATGCCACGGCTGCACAAATAGACTAAGAACAAACACAACAAATCACAACGTGCACACAGGAGTGCTGCGCAACACCGCAGGTAGCCCCACTACTATCCAGCCCACAGGACCGCTGGGACTGGCGGCGCTTTCCATCCCCCTGCATCTAGATGTGCCCTCACTGGTCACTAATGCACAAACACACACGGTAAATTCCCACCTACAGCAGGTAATGAGCAAGCTACAATCTCTGCTATTTAAAATAGCATTTTGTGGGAAACGGGAGTAATAAAATAATGTCCCAAGTGAGAAATACACTTGTGTATACTACAAATGAATGGAATTCTGGTATTTAAGTAAGGAAATCTCCCATCTGAGCCTTAGAGACCAGAATGCAAAATCTCTTACACTAAGGAGAAATACACTTGTGTATATTACAAATGAATAGAATTCTGGTATCTAAGTAAGGAAATCTCCCATCTGAGCCTTAGAGACCAGAATGCAAAATCTCTTACACTAAAGACGCAGAAAAATCATACTGCTCACTGCTTCCTAATTCTACTCACAAGTCCTTTTACAGGATACCCCCAACTTTCTTTAAAAACCACAATACTAGTAACCAAAGAAAACAAAGTAATACACAAAGGAAAAGGACCCTACTTTAAACGCAGTCTGAGGAGGTTACCTGAACAAACTTGAAGACGGCAAAAGCTGGTGCGCTGTCCTCAGAATAGAGAAAGCCTAAAATACTAAGCAGTTGGGTGTTGAAGCAGCTGTCTCCAAGACCCAACAGAAAACTGCAGAAAATGGCAACTTCTTTGCTAAAGAAAACAAAAATTAACTTAGTATGAATATTACCAATATTTGCTAGAGCCATTTAAAATGTAAATGCAACCCACCCAACAAAAGCATTTTACCTTCAAGTTTTAAATATTTATTATACTATGAAACAAGAATAAATATTAGAATTTACAAAGTAAGAATTTATACTCTTTATATTGTAATAAACTCTGGTCTATTAACTAATGGGGAAGGAAAATGTAGGTTGTATATCCCTTATCCAAAATGCTTGGGACCAGAGGTGCTCCAAATTTCAGATTTTTTCAGATTTTGGAATATCTGCATTATACTTACCAGTTAAGCACCCCTAATCCGAAAATCCAAAATCCAAAATGCTCCAATGGGCATCTCCTTTGAGCATCATGTTGGCACTCAAAAAGTTTCAGATTCTGGAGCATTTCTGATTCAGATTTTCAGATTATGGATGCTCAGCCTGTACTGATTTTGGGGCTGGGCTCCCCTTAGATTTGTGGATCTAGACAGAAATGTCCACATTATAAAGACTTTCAGAGTTGTGTGCAACAAACCAATATCCTCAGAACTCATATGAGCGTCTCTGAAAGGACTGCGCGGGCTCCCCTGCTCCTCTCTGTTCTGCTCCTCCCTAACTCACTGCTCAAAACGCAGAGACAGGAAATTCAAATCAGGCACTGCAGTGCTCCTTCAAGGATCAAGAAAAAGATTTAGTGGGGCAAAAGGTTAAAACCAACTATTACAAAAACAACTTGGGATTCTCTACGGATTCCTACTTAAACTCATTCTGACTCTATTGATACTTGACAGACAACCTTATGAAGACAACGGACTCTGAAGAGGATTAACCGCTCCACTTAATGTAACATCTCGCCATCTGAGTCCCCCACCCTCGTGTTATAGGAATGGCAGTCACGGTACCTGGGTTTGATGTAAGCAATGTTGTTAGTTCCCTCAACGGGTGCAATGGGAGCATCTCCAGGCATGTTGAGAAATATTAAATAAAAAGCTATAAAGTGCACCAGGATGCCCAACAGCACAACCGGGTTTCTACCAAAGCGATTATTCTTGCTCAGCAGGCCAAAGAGGCTTCCACCTATAAATCAAGATGATAGAAACATCACCAGGACTGCCACAACATTACACAGCTAGTCATGAGTTATAACCAAGGAGGCAAGTTGTAATTGAACATTATCAAATGTTCAATATCTTGAAAAAATCCAACACCTCAGCACTTGCAGACAATGCTAATGATGATCGAGCATCAACTATTATACCAAAAAAATAAGGCATCAAAATTACTTGCATTTATATCCAGGAACATTCCTGCATTTCTTCTCTATGAATTATTATACCCACAAAACCATCCCCCTTTGATCTGTCACTTATATGAGAGTTAATAAAAAGGATACAACTTATCTCTACTACCAAGTTTTGTTGTAACCACAGCTGAATGAGCCCAGTGACACACTGAAAGGCAAGCATTGTGCAGTTTCAGAATTACGTGTGAGCTCCAAAGCCGGGACAGAAAGGCTTATGGAGGGTCAGAATCAGAACAGCTTAGAATGTCTCCACGGCGGGGGGAGAATCCTTACTAACAAGAAGAGAAGATCTTTCTAACCTAACGGTAGGAGATAATGGGGCATTGCCTTTACGGTTCTTAAGTGAGTTCTACCCTAGAAATCTATCCCAGCAAACCCATAAATCAAAAGTGAAGGTTGACACTTAAAAAAAAAAAACCTATCTAGAAAATGGGCAAAAGATATGCGCATGTTTCACCAAAGAGAACATACATGGGTAAACACACAAAAAGATGCTCAACATCATTACCCATTAAAGAAATGGAAATTAAAATCACAATAAAATGTCACTACACATCTATTAGAATGGCTAAAATCAAAAATAATAACACTGTATGCTGGCGAGGATTCGGAAAAACTAAATCACTCATACATTGCTGGTACGGCTCCTCTGGGAAACAGCCTGGCAGCTCCTCTCAAAAGTAGGCTGCAGGCCAGGCACAGTGGCTCACGCCTGTAATCCCAGCACTCCGGGAGGCCGGGCAGGAGAATCCCTTGAGCTCAGGAGTTTGAGACCAGCCTGAGCAAGAGCGAGACTCCGTCTCTACAAAAAATAAAAAAATTAGCTGGATGTGGTGGCGCACACCTGCAGTCCCAGCTGCTCAGGAAGCTGAAGCAGGAGGATCGCCTGAGCCCGGGCACCTGAGGCTACAGTGAGCTATGATCACACCACTGCACTATAGCCTGGCTGGCAGTGAGACCAGACTCTGTCTCAAAAAAAATAAATCAATAAATAAAGGAGGCTGCAGCACAGGGAGAGGGAACCCAGGCAGAGCCCCACAGCCTTCCTGAGCTGAAGAGACAGGGCTGTGAGTCTAGGGAATACCAGAGTGGCTAGAGTTCACAGACAAGGGTATCAGAAAGGATAGCTGCACAGAGAAACAATTCCGGAGATCTTCAGAGGGTCCCCCTGAGCCTTCAGCCGAGTACTGATCAGCACATTATGTGAGTAAATGAGCAGAGGCCTGGAAAAGAACCAGCCAACAGGACTGGCAGTGTTAGTGCCCTGCCCTGGGCTGGAAACAGTGTCTGGTCCCACCAGCCAGACTGGAAAGCTTACAATTCACAGGGCACTGGGTGGAGCACACAGAGGGGTCTTCCCCCAGGAGAAGGGAATAATTAGCCCTAGACTGAGTGGTGCTGTTCTAGTCCCACCCAATGAATCTTAAAAGCAGGACCTGAAAGAATCATGCTGTTTTCAATTAAATGAATTACATCTAAGAAAAAAGCTCAATGATATTTACAGGAATAAAAGAAATCTAGTACTCAACAAGGTGAAAGTCACAATGTCTGGTATGCACAACAAAATATCACCAGGCATGCAAAGAAGCAGGAAAGTAGGACCTATAATGAGGAGAAAAAGCGATCAAACGTAGAATTATCACATAACCGAGCAATTCCACTCCTGGGGATATGCCGAAGAGAAATGAAAACATATGTCCGCACAAAGAGCTGTACACGAATGTTCACAGCAGCGTTATTGACAATGGCCAAAAAGTGGAAACAACCCAAATGTCCATTAAATGATGAGTGGATAAATAAAATGCAGTGTATGTATACAGTTAAATGTTATTTCGCAATAAAGAGGAATGAAGTACTGCTACATGTTATAACATGGATGAACCTCGACAGCATCATGCTAAGTGAAGAAGCCAGTCACAGGTCATTTACACAAAATGTCCAGAATAAGCAAATCTTCAGAAAGGGAAAGTAGATTAGTGGCAGCGTGGGCCTGGGGAAGAGAGAGAAGAATGGGAAGTGACTGCTAACGGGTACAAATTTTCTTTTTTTTTTTGAGACAGCGTCTCACTTTGTTGCCTGGGCTAGAGTACTGTGGCGACAGCCTAGCTCACAGCAACCTCAAACTCCTGGGCTCAAGCGATCCTCCTGCCTCAGCCTCCCAGTAGCTGGGACTACAGGCATGCGCCACCACACCCAGCTTATTTTTTCTATTTTTAGTAGAGACGGGGTCTCGCTTTTGCTCAGGCTGGTCTCAAACTCCTGAGCTCAGATGATCCTCTGACCTCCCAGAGTGTTAGGATTACAGGCGTGAGCCACCGCGCCCAGCCCAAAGTTTCTTTCAAGGGGGATTAAAATGTTCTAAAATTGATTGTGGTGACACGGCACAGCCCTGTGAATATATCAGAAAACACTGACCGGTACACTTTAAATGGGTGATTTGGGGGCCTGCAAGTTTTTTGTTTTTTTTTTTTGAGACAGAGTGTCACTCTGTTGCCCTGGCTAGAGTGCCGTGGTGTCAGCTCACAGCAACCTCAAACTCCTGGGTTCAAGTGATCCTACTGCCTCAGCCTCCCAAGTAGCTGGGACTACAGGCATGAGCCACCATGCCTGGCTAATTTTTCTATATATTTTTAGTTGTGCAGCTAATTTCTTTCTATTTTTTTTAGTAGAGATGGGTCTCGCTCTTGCTCAGGCTGGTTTTGAACTCCTGAGCTCAAACAATCCGCCCGCCTCGGCCTCCCAGAGTGCTAGGATTACAGGCATGACCCACCGCGACCGGCCAGGGGGCCTGCAAGTTTTATCTCAATAAAGCTGTTAGGAAAAGAAAGAAAGAAAAACGACCCCAGGACTGTCACAGATGTTAGGAATGAGCAAGACATTAAAATAATTAATACTATGACTGTATTCCACATGTTCAAAAAGTTGAGACATGAAAAATACAAAAAAAGACCCAAGAACGTCTAGAGATGAAAACCGCAAGGTCGGTAATGGAAAACAGATACACCAGATAGGGTTCACAGCAGATTCACACTGCAGGAGAAAGGATTAGTGAACTACAGCTGTCCCTCAGTATAGGAGGGGACTGGTTCCAGGACTGCCACATGCACCCACTCTGCACATACTTGAGTCCCCCAGTCGGCCCAGCAGGACCTGCATGTTGTAAAAGTTGGGCCTCCAAATACTTGGGTTTCACATCCCATGAATACTGTATTTTCCATCCTCGTTTGGTGGTAAAAAATTCGCATAAAGTGGACCCTTACAGTTCAAACCTGTGTTGTTCCAGAGTCAGCAGTAATCCAAACTACCCAAAATGAAGCAAAGAAAGAAAAGAGAGTTTCAAAAATCAACAAAGCATCAGCAGGCTGTGGGACAACTTTGAGTTGTAACTGGAGGCTGTGAAAGAAAAGAAGGCAGGAAAAAAAAATATAGGAAGAAATAATGGCCAAAATGTTTCCAAATTTGATAAAACCTGTACATCCACACAGGAAAGAAGCTCGATGAACAAGAAGCACAAGAAACATAAAGTAAACTATAACAAGACACATAAACAAATTCCCCAAAATGAGTGCTAAAGAGATAAATCGATTAGGATACAAAATTCAACATGTAAAAATCAACAGCATTCTAGATATACGTAATAATCCATTAGCAAATATAATGAGTGAGAAAACCCCAATTAAACAGATAGAGATAGAGATAGATCATTTAGGAATAAGCTTAATAGGAAACGCTCAAAATCTATATGAAGAAAATCACAAAGCACTCCTGAAAACCATAAAAACGGACATGGACGAACGGGGAGGAGGAGAGGGACTCAGTGTTCAGTTGAGACAGTTTCAGTTTGGGAAGATGAAAACAGATCCAGACATCAGCTGCGCGACAATGCGAATGTACTTAACGTTACTCAAGTTAACACTGAAAAACGGCTAAGATGGTAACTTTGATGTTATGTGTACTTCACTACAATTTTAAAAATACACAAACAAACAAAAAAAAGTTCAATGAGTTTTTTTAACGGAGCTAGGCAAGTTGGTCTTAGTTAACTAGGAAAAATAAATAGTAAGAATAGTTAGAAATGCGATGAAGAGGAAGAGCTCTGAAGGGGACCCGCCTTAACAGATACTACAAACATACTACAAAGCCTCTGTCACGAAAACAGTGTGGTACTGACGCATGAGTAGACTGTCAGATCAATAGAATAGAATACAAAGCCCAGAAACAGAATCAATTGCGTATGAAGATCTAGTCTATGATAAAGGTGGTGTGTCCCATCGCTGGAGCAAAGCTAGTGCTTCTTAACACATGGCATTGGGATAACCGGCTTACCAGCTGGAAAAAGGTAAAGTTTAATCCATTCCTCACACCGTATATAAGGACAAATTCCATATAAATCAGAGATCTAAATAAAAAAAATAAATTATACAACAGACGAAAATATGGGCAAATCTTCTTTCACCTCAGTATAGGGAAGAACATTCTAACTACGACTCAAAATTCAGAGGCAATAAAAATAAAACATTGGCAAATTTGACTACATGAAAATAAAAACAAATATATGGCAAAAAGCACCACAATGAAAGTCAGAAGACATATAATAAACTGGGAGAAATATTCACAATATACCACACAGGAAAAAAAGGGCTAACACTTCGAATTTTATAAGGAAAATATAAAACTGAGGAAAAACAGATTAAAAATCTTCTAGAAAAATGGGAAAAAAGACTCCAATAGAAGGCCTGGCATGGTGGCTTATGTCTGTAATACCAGCACTCTGGGAGGCTGAGGCAGGAGGATTGCTTGAGCTCAGGAGTTCGAGATCAATCTAAGCAAGAGGGAGACCCTGTCTCTACTAAAAATAGAAAAAATTAGCCAGGCATCGTGGCATGTGCCTGTAGTTCCAGCTACTCAGGAGGCTGAGGCAGGAGGATTGCTTGAGCCCAGGAGTTGAGGTTGCTGTGAGCTAGGCTGACGGCACGGCCCTCTACTCAGGGCAATGGAGCGAGACTCTGTCTCCAAAAAGAAAGAAAGAAACCAGAAAGTCAGGAATTCCAAGACACTTTCCTTACGTATTTTAAGAGGAAACGTTGGGAGAGACCACGTGTCTACTTATTTGTGGTTTCTATCTATAAATTATTTGACAAAATGTTTTATAATTTATAGTAGTGACAATAGAAAAACTAAAACATATCCATTTGGGTAAAAATAAGTAGAAAAAACAGAAATTCAAGGACAGAGAGGTGAAATACCTTAAAATTTCTATTTTAACTATAACAAACTGGTATTTTGAATGCAAAGACTTTTTTTAAAACCAACCTAAAATTTCTCCAATGCCAATGAAGATGCCAGAAAGTCCAATAAGGCTTTTCTCTTCTGTTCCAAATTTATTTATAGCACCAATACAGGTTCCATATACACCAGAGAAGAAAGTCAATTCCAGACCTTTAGAAAAAAAAAAATCAGATTTAATTTAACTATACATTCACATTCTCCTTTTCCTGATTTTCTTCATGTCTAGTAGTATTTGAGGTATATATACATAAAAAACACAGAGAAAACAAAACTCACAGAGAATAAAGTGTTAATCCCCAAGCAGAGCATAAACTGATGCCATGTAACGGATAAAATGGAATTAGCCACATGCTCTGGACTAAATATTTGTATCTGCCCCTAAAATCCGTATGTTGAAACCCTGATCCTCAAAGCATGAGGGTATCTGGAGATGAGGTCTTTGGGGGGTGATACAGTCACCAGGGTGGATTATAAAGAGACACCAGAGCTGGCGTCCTGTCTGCTCTCCGCCACGTGAGGACTTGGCAAGAAGGCAGCTGTCTACACACCAGGAAGAGCCCTGGCGGGAACCCGACCATGCCGGCGCCCTAATCTTAGTAACTGTCTAAGTCAGCAAGTCTGTGGCAATTTGTTACAGCAGCTAAAACTAAGATACCACAAGATGGCATTTGCCATGTATTTCAGATAAAAGTATACAACTCAAATAAACAGACATCCTCATGTCAAAACCTGCCACTCTGTGTACAGGCAGGGGATAGGCAGAGGATATAATTAACATAACTTTGAATACTAAATAACCGTGAATACTAAAGTACTCATTATCCTTATGAATAGCTTTCCAAGGAAACAGGAACATTCCTATTCCTGCTGAATTGTACTCCTTGTGTACTAGAAAACCAACACATGCCATCTACTGTTGCTTAAAGGCATAAAAACGTTTTAATTAAACCCTGTTTCCTAGGAATAGAAAATTACTAAGATTAGAATAAAAAGTTAGGGTAAATCAGTAGAGGATCTTGATTCCTTAACGGTATAAAATCTTAATTGTGAATTTTAAAGATGTTTAATGTTCATTCTATTTCTCCTCAAAAGAAGAGTTGGTACCTATGAGGCACATACATGTCAAAGTAGTAACTGGCACATCAGCGCCTTATTTAAAAAGAAATGAATTCCCTCATCTTTCTTAAGACCTAAGGGTGCTCCACCTATTGTCACATCACACATGATCGTGCCCTTCTATTTCATTAGAAATTATCTTAATCCACGTAAAGTTACCGAGATTTATTCATGGTTATTTTCTGCAGTGCTCTGTGTTGCGCTTAAATCATGGGTCTCAATGGGCCACGTGTCCTGGTTTTCTTCCCACAGTGGATTTGGGCTGGCCCTGTGACTTGTTGTCACCAAGAGAATGCGGTACAAGGGATGTTGGGCTAGATGCAGTCCTGAGCTTTAAGAAGGTCTGGCAGTTTTTCCTGTTGCCCTCTGTGCAGCCTTTCGCCATTAACAAAGATTTCTGGCTATGTGGCCAGGTCAGGAGATCTCGTGGAGCGGGTCACACAGGTGGACAGAGGCCCTGAGACTATATGCAGAGAGGAACCCAGATCTATATCTGACCATGGTCAAGGTACCAGACATGTGAATGAAACTGTCTTGGAAGTTCCAGCCCCAGCCACCCTCTGACAGAAGCCACAAGAAACTCCAAGTAATTTAATCAGAAGAATCACCCGGGGGGCAGCGGTGGATGATGAAAAATTACTTAATGGGTATGATGTATGTTATTCGGGTGATGGATACCTTAAAAATCCTGACTTGACCACTATGCAATCTATACATGTAACAAACTTGCACTTGTACCCCATACATTTCTACAGATTACAAAAAGTAAGAACCATTCAGCTGTGCCAAGGTACAGAATTGTGAGAAATAAGAACGTGACTATTGTTTTCAGCCCTATGGTCATTATGCAGCAACGGAAAATCAAAACAGCAATTCCATTACCTGTGTAAGCAGTTGTAATACTAAGAAGGAGCATCTCCTTGGTGGTGCATAACTTAAAAGACTTTTCTGTAAAGAAAAAAATTTAGGAATACTTAACTAGATTTTAATTAAACAAAAATTCTAAAACATTCATTCAACCAAAACATCCCTTGTTAATAATGCCAGTAAATGCTTTGGGATAGAAGTTAAAGTTTTAGATTGAAATGCATAAGGTATGAATTAAATCTGCGCTATAAAGCAAAAGCTTATTTCAAGTGCTTAAATATATCCTAGAGTTCATTTTCTTCAACACATTTTCCAGCTCTGACAACAAAAATAACACGAAAAGGAAGAAAACAAACAGAATCAAACAAAACTTCAACAGACATGATTAAAGATTAATCATGTGACTAAAGGAGTCAACAATTGGTCAAGCACTGACTTTCCTAAAGAATTATCACAGAGCAGCTTTAAGACTGGACTCAAAGTCACAGTCACCAGGGAGCTTTTTGACCACACAGAAGCTGGAGTACCACTTCTCAAGATTCCAACTTAGATCTGAGGACTGGAACTTTAGTTGTGCACATTTGTTTGTTTATTAATTGATTGAATGAGACAAAGTCTCACTCTGTCACCCAGGCTAGAGTGCAGTGGTGTCATCATAGCTCACTGCAACTTCAAACTCCTGGGCTCAAGTGATCCTTGTGCCTCAGCTTCCCAGGTAGCTGGGACTACATGCCTGGCTAATTTTTTAAAAAATTTTTGTAGAGACAGGGTCTCATTATTGCCCAGACCAGTCTCAAACTCTTTGCCTCCAGCAATCTTCCCACTGCGGCCTCTCAAAGTGCTGGGTGTGAGCCACCATGCCTGGCCTCCAGTCACTTTAATGTTTGTTTTTACACTGTTCAATTTAGTTGAAATCTACAATGGAAAATGTATTTCTAGAAACTCCACAGTTTGGCCAGGCATACCTGTAGTCCCAGCTACTTGGGAGGCTGAGGCAGGAGGATCACTTGAGCCAGGAACTTGAGGCTGCAGTGAGCTATGATGATCCCACTGCACTCTAGCCCAGGCAACAGAGTGAGACCCTGTCTCAAAAATAAAAATAAAAAAAAATAATAAAAGCTCCACATTTTAATTTAACTGCTTTTTTTGAACCTGCTCACATTTCATAATTTAAGGACCACTAATCTACTATACAAAACTAATAGTGGGTCCAGATGTTAGCTTTTATTCAACTGCTGTCCACAAAACTTACATAAGTCACAAACACTGTGCTGAATCTCTCCATATGTAAAAGAGGATACTTATTTCTCTAATGTCTCTGATATATAGTGAGAACAAATGCAGTAAGATATTTTTACCAATCACTTTTAAGTATTTCCAGGAAAAACTATATAATCAATAAAGTTTAAAACAATATTTTTAATTTTAAAAAATTACACTAACAAAGCATGTTCATTTTAGAATAATCAGAAGATTTAGTTAACAAAAAGACTCTAAAACATAATCTAGTATGATACTATTAATGGTGAATACATGTCATTATACATTTATCCAAACCCATAAAATACACAAGACCAAGAGTGAATCCTAATGTCAAAATGATCTTTGCATGATAATGATGTGTCAATGTAAGTTCACTGATTGTAACAAATGTGCGCGGGTGGGGGGCCCACTGATACTGGGGGGAAGCTGGGCATGTGTGGGGGTCGGGGGTATACAGAAGGAACTCTCTATACTTTCTGCTCAGTTTTGCTATGAACCTAAAAATGTTCTAAAAAATAAAGTCTATTTAAAAAAACAACAATCTATTTGTAGAAACTGATTGATCCTAAAAGTCATATAGGCATTCAAGAGACCCACAATAGCCAAAATAATTTTGAAAAAGAACAAAGTTGGGGACTCCCACTTTCTGATTTCAAAACACACAGTAATCAACACAGCACGGTACTGGCATAAGGATATAGATACACATATATACACTTAGAAATACACCCTTAGCTTACAGTCAATTGATTTTCGACAAGGGCAAGGACACAGTTCAGTGGGGAAAAGGATAGACTTTTCAGCAAATGGTGCCAGGACAACTGGATATTTATATGCAAAAGAATGAAGCTGGACTTCTACCTCACGCTATACACAGACATTAACTCAAAAGGAATCACAGACCATAACCATAGAGCTAAAACTATAAAATTCTTAGAAGAAAATTCCTGATGGAACTGGAGACCATTATTCTAAGAGAAGTTTCTCAGGAATGGAAAACCAAACACCACATGTTCTCACTAATAAGTGGGAACTAAACAAGGGATACACATGGGCATAAAGAGACATAAAGGACTTTGGAAACCAAGAAGGGAGAGAGGAAGGATAAAAACTTACCTATTGGGAACAATAAACACTATTCTGGTGACGGGCACACTAAATGCCCTGACTTAGGCATTACACAAGGTATCCATGTAACAAAAACATTTGTACCTCCTTAATATTTTAAAATTAAAAAACAAAATATAGGAGTATATTTTGGCAACCAAGGGTGAAGCAAAAACTTAAGACACCAAAAGTACACACAACAAAATAAAAAACAGATAAATCCATTTCATCAAAATTGAAAACCTTTACCAAAACCACACACTATTACCAAAAAGACAAAAGATAACAAGAGTTGGGAAGGATGTGGAGAAAAGGGAAGCCCTGTACACTGTTAGAAAGAATGTCGGTTGGTATAGCCAACATGGAAAACAGTGTGGAGGGTCCTCAAAAAGATTAAAAACAGAACTAGACTATGATCCAGCAATCCCACTTCTGGGCATAGGAAGGAAATGGAATCAGTATCTCGAAATGATATCTGCACTCCCATCTTCATTACAGCATTATTCGCAATAGCTAAGATACGGAAACAACTAAATGTCCTTCAATAGATAAATAAAGAAAATGTAGGGCCAGGCATGGTGGTTCACACCTGTAATTCTAGCACTTTGGGAGGCTGAGGCAGGAGGATCACTTGAGGCCAGGAGTTCGAGACCAGCCTAGGCAACATAGTGAGACCCCATCTCTATAAAAATAGAAAAATTAGCTAGGTGTGGTGGTGCACGCCTGAAGTCCCAGCTACTGGGAGGCTGAGGTGGGAGGATCACTGGAGCCCAGGAGTTCAAGATTGCTGTTGACTGCACTCTAGCCTGAGCAATAGAGTGAGACCCTGTCTCAAAAAAAAAAAGAATATGTGTTGCGCATATATATAAATATAAAATAGAATATTACTCAGACTTAAAAAAGAAAGAAATCCTGCCGTTTGGGACAACATGGACGAACCTAGAGGGTATTATGTTAAGTAAAATAAGTCAGACAGAGAAAGACAAATACTCCATGGTCTTACTTATATGTGGAACCTAAAAAAGTGGAATTCACAGAAGCAGAGGGTAGGATGGTGGTTGCCAGGGGTTGAGGGGAGGGGGAAATGTGGAGATGATGGTTAAAGAGTACAAAGTTTTTGTTAGGCAGGATGAATAAGTTCTGAAGATCTAATGCACAGCTTGATGACTACAGTTAATAACACTCTATTGTAAACTTGAAATTTGCTAAGCAAGTAGATCTTAAATGTTCTCGTTACATATACAAAAAATGATAACTATGTGAAGTGATGGATATGTTAATTAGTTTGATTATGCTAATCATTTCACAGGGTATACCTATATTAAAACGTTGCATACCATAAATACGTACAATTTTTTTCTTACTTATTATTTTTCTTAATAGTATTTTCTGTAGCTTCTTTTATTGTAAGAATACAGTATAATACAAAATATGTGTTAATCGACTGTTACTGGTAAGGCTTCCAGTCAACAGTAGGCTTAGCTAAGTATTGGGGGAGTTAAAAGTTACATTCAGATTTTCAATGGTGCAGGGGGAGAGGGGTGTCCATGCCTATAACCCCTGCGTTGTTCAAAGGTCAACTCCACTTAAGTTACAATAATGTTTTCTATGTTTGTAAAATGCTTATTTTCTACTGGAGTATTTATGCTTTTCTTATCAGTTCGTAACAGCTCTTCATCACATACTGCAAATATTTTCCCCAGAAATATTTCTCCGTTTTAACTGTTAGGTTGTGTTGACAGGCTGAAGTTTTATATTTTAGTTGACCAAAAAGCAGTCTTTTCTCTTACTGTTTGACAGACTTGCTCGCAAGGCCTTTCTCAACCTAATTATTTTCTTCAATTTCTCTTACGGCTTCATTTTTACAATTAATCTTTACCCACGATTTAAGTATAAAGCATGGATCTATGTATTTTTCTACGCAGTCACCTATCTAACCTTAAGACTCACTTTCATTGTAGTCTACATTCCTTTATGGGCAAGGACCTGATTCAAGACTTTGTTCTACTGGTCTTGCTATTCTGATGTTCAAAAATGAATTTGTAATAGGTTTCATGTTTACTAGGATAAGTCCCTCACCTCCTTCCAAAAAATTCTCTTGGCCACGCACAGTGGCTCATGTCTGTAACCCCAAAGGAGGTCGAGGTGGGAGGGTCACTTGAGCCCAGGAGTTCAAGACCAGCCTGGGCAACATGGCAAGACCCTGTCTCTACAAAAAATTAAAAACTATATTTAAAAAATTCCCTTGGGTATTTGCAGTAATTTATCCTAGCAGATAAACTCTAGCATCATTTTGTCAATATCAAAAAAAAATGTTTAAAAATTTCACTGACGTGTTCTAGAATCACATTAAACTTATATATTCAGTTCAGGAATTAAGTGCCTTTAGACAGTAAGTAGGAGCCTTCTCTGTACAACACTATCATAGCACCAACTGAAGGAAGGTCACAATTAATGAATGAAACACTGGCTCAGACAGGTTACTCCAAGCCTCGCCATTCTTCATCTCTCCCTCTGCTCACCAAGCTCCCCAGCTAAGCCAACGTGGCTTTCTAGGCCCCTAATAACAAGAAGGGAATATCCTTGCAAGGGCTCACTAAAAATATTAAATGCCATCCTAAACTGTTAGATTGCAATTTCTATGAGTTTAGATTGAGTCCTTTTCCCCTCTGGCCCATGTGATCAATAATGGGTCTTCTGCCTGACAAATTTCCAGACCTGCAGAGCTGAAAGCGAGACCTTTGACAGTGGTAACATCCCATCTTGCTAGGGCAGTCAGGCTATAGCCCTTTTAATTATGATGTGTAGCCCAATTTATAATTATGGATGTATTCCTGAAACCATACACTATGTATGCAAGACTCAGACTCTCACATCGATAAGCCCTTTTTAAGAAAAGAGGCTACAGGGAATTCCTGGCCAGGAACTGGCAATGGCTTTGTGTCATCTGAGCCAGGCCACAGCTGATTAGAGCAGCTCTCCAGCCCAAAGCAACCTATAGGCTAATCCTAAGTACTTAAAGGCCATGATACCATTAATGCCAAGGGGCCTACAATGGACTTACTGAGAGCATGTAGCCCCCAAAGGCTGCTCCCCACCGGAGAGCAACCACCTCCAGCGGATTCCCTCTTCAGGAGACGAGGCAGCTGCGAGAGCCCAGGAGAAGCAGAGGGCACTGGCGGGATCACAGACCGCAGCTGCCTGTTTCTGAAGGAACCACAGGTTTCGACTTTGAGAATCACTGGCTCAAATCCCAGCTCAGTCACCTACTTAGCTGGTTGACCTAGGGTAAATTATTTAATTTCTCTAAGCCTCAGTTTTCTCTTCTGCAAAACTGAGATAAGGATAGGTACATAGACAATACTGATAGAATTGCTATGAGAATTACATAAAGTAAAACACATAAAGGGTTTAGCAGAGTCCTGGCCAGGGAGCACTCTCCATGGATGAAGCTCGATTGCTCTTACCACCTACCCAGTCGCCGGGGCTGCTCTGCTCCAAGGAGTGGCCAGCGATCCGCTCTTACTTCCCCGGCTTAACTCCCAGTGGACTCCCGACTCCATAGAGAACCTGAGTGCCCTGCAGCCTCTTCCCGCCTCCCCCACACACCTGCTCAGGTAGGGACTCACATTATCATCCATCCCTCACACATCCCCATGTTAGAGAGAGGTCTACGAAGACAACCAGTACATTTCAGAGCAGCATACCTGGAAAAATGCAAACCCTGGGGTATCGCCAATCCAAAATTACCAGGGAAAAGGGGAAAGGCAAATGCTGAAGTTGTTCCTGAACAGTTCTTGCATTTCAGATACAGAAAATACTTACTAAATGCATCTACTGCCTTTGTCATATTGTTCTGGGCAGACCTGAGAAAATAAAATTTAAAAAAGATTTTTCCCTTGAAAATTAAAGAGAGCAAAAATACTATTACATTTTCACTTAAGTTTATAAAAACCCCGTCCTCTACGTGGTCTGGCAGCTATGTCCAATGCCCCTCCATGCTCCTGGCTCCAGGATGTCCCTTCATGGCCCAAGTCGTTGCTGCAGGTAATGTGTTTAAAGTGCCACCTGGGTGCCTTTTTATTCTTAACAATATAAGATAATTCTTTCATATTAAATTTGTTGCACATATTCATGCATGTCTTTTTCAGAAATGATCTTCAGGCAGGACAGAAATACCCTCTATTCTGCTATTTTCAAACTGTAAAAATAATCTGTGAGTACTTGACTTTCCACTTCCCCAACTATGAAAAAGTAAGTTCTTCAGCATTAAAACTCCTCAAAGCCATTAATACCCTCTGTGACACGGCTGAGATGCAGAATAATCTACTGGTTACGAACACAGGCTTTAGAGTCAGGGTCCTGGCTTTGCCACTTATTAGTCATGTGCTTTTAGACAAGTGACTTCATTTCTCTAAGTTTTATTTCCTCATTTGTAAATTAGGGACACTATCACTTACCTGTGGGAATTAAATGAAATACTGCCATTCGAGTATAACTGTTAATAACATTATGGTGAGAAAGTTTTCTTATCCTACCAGCCAAGTCTAATTCTCCTGTATCTTTTGTCAAAGTCAAAATAAAAATATAGAGACGAATCTTCATATTTAATGTTTTATTTGGGAAGAAAGAATTGCAATTTGGGGCATACACATAGACCAGGCGGTCTTTGGTGTGCACAAAGAAAAACGAGACGGTTTAGAGTTTTATAAAAAAGAGGAATGTTACCTGTGGCCCTCAGAAAAAGTTCATTGGTATTAACGAAGCCCTGGAGACCCCAGCCAGCTCTGAGTGGTGGGCAGTGATGGTGAGCGAAATGAGTCTCAGAGTTGCAGCAAGTTACTTTAGCAGCTGTAGATAAAACCGGTTTCAGGTTACAAGAGGCAGTTTTAGCTCTTGTAACCTGAAACCAGGGTAGGACTTGCAGAGAATGATATTTTTATTTTTATTTTTATTTTTTTTGGAGACAGAGTCTCGCTCTGTTGCCCAGGTAGAGTGCCGTGGCATCAGCCCAGCTCACAGCAACCTCAAACTCCTAGGCTCAAGCGATCCTACTGCCTCAGACTGTAAAGGAGCTGGGACTATAGGTGTGCACCACCGCAACCAGCTAATTTTTTTCTATTTTTAGTAGAGATGGGGTCTCGCTCTTGCTCAGGCTGGTCTCAAACCCCTTGAGCTCAAGCGATCCTCCCGCCTCGGCCTCCCAGAGTGCTAGGATTAGAGGTGTGAGCCACCGTGCTGGGCCGAGAATGATATTTTTTGAGCAACATTATGTACCCTGAGTGCTTTTGCCTCTGGCCCCTCAACTCTGTTTTAGTTGGGTATGACAAGAATGACTCAACTCCTATGATCAATTTTCACACTTTAAATGACATTATTTACAAAAAAAAAAAGGAATCTAATAGAGATCCAGTTAACTTCAGAAATAAATAAATTACTGATACAAAAAAAGGTAGTATGTTCTAACCAACAAGAAAATTTTTTTCCTCACCATAAAACTCACACCTTCCCTAGAAGCAAATACTTTTAGACTCCATTAATTGGTGGTACCCTCATCTTGTACTTAGATAGAATCTGATGTAGGATTCCAATATTTTATACTTCATGCTCCAAATAAGAACTGATTTATACTCTACAAATCATTAAAATATAATCAATTCAGCTGCAAATCGCTTCCAATTTAATTCAGTGATATGCTCAGCATTAAGTTAGATCGTTGTCCATCCTCTCTCAAACCCATCTCTCCCAGATAAATGCCAGGGCTAGCTTACCTCTTTCAGGTATTGACTTAAATATTACCTTCTTAGCCTTCCCTGGTAACTCTATCTATAATTGAAAACCCCCCACACTGCTATACTGCTTCTCTGCTTTGTATTTGTCCTATTTAAGATACCAGATGGCTAAGGGGCACAGGGTCCCTTTATTTTATTAACTTTTGGGGGTAATAAAAATGTTCTAAAATTGGTTGTGATGATAGATGCACAACTCCGTGAATATACTAAAAAGCACTGAATTGTACACTTTAGTGAATTATATATGAGTTATAGCTCAATAAAGCTGTTAAAAAAAAAACCTTCCTTCCTGTTTCTTTTCTGTCTGTCCCCCACTAGAAAGTATACTTTACGAATGTATGAACTTCTATCAGTTTTGTTCAACACAGTGTCCTCCAAACGATGACTGGAGCATCTGAGACACTCAAATACAGGGAGAAGGAAGGAGGAAAGAAAGGAAGAGAAGAAAGTGAGGAATAAGCTCTGATCTTTTTCTTTGCCCCAAAAGTTCTTTTCTAAGGCAGCCTGGTTAGTCACACCTACGGATGATAAAACCTCAGTAAACAGGTTTTGATGATGTGGTTTACTTCCCAACCGGATTCTGGTACAGCATCACATAAAAGAAAGAAGACCCTTACCTTAACCCAAGCATTCCTTTCTGCTGATTCCTAGTCTTTCGGACAAAGCCTAACTCTTTCGGCCAGTTGTCAACTAAAGAATCCCTAAATCCAGGCTGGCGCGGTGGCTCACGCCTGTAATCCTAGCTCTC
The DNA here is from genome assembly GCA_963575035.1 of Avahi laniger. Taxonomy (NCBI): domain Eukaryota; kingdom Metazoa; phylum Chordata; class Mammalia; order Primates; family Indriidae; genus Avahi; species Avahi laniger. The sequence continues at coordinate 26,615 of CAUYSK010065866.1, forward strand.
TGGGAGGCCGAGGTGGGCAGATTGTTCTGAGCTCGGGAGTTCGAGACCAGCCTGAGCAAGAGCGAGACCTCATCTTTACCAAAAATAGAAAGAAATTAATTGGACAGCTAAAAATACATATAGCAAAAATTAGCCGGGCATGGTGGCACATGCCTGTAGTCCCAGCTACTTGGGAGGCTGAGGCAGTAGGATCGCCTGAGCCCAGGAGTTTGAGGTTGCTGTGAGCTAGGCTGATGCCACGGCACTCACTCTAGCCCCGGCAACAGAGTGAGACTCTGCCTCACAAAAAAAAAAAAAGAAAAATTTCTCTGTCCTGAAATCACCATGACAGTTCCAAGACAACCATATAAAGTATGAAAATGGAAAGGAACCCAAGTCTAGGAATTACTGCTCAAATTCTTAGTAAAAGCCAAGCCTTTAGCCTTGAGTATTCCTCCCCTCAATTAGTAAGACTTCAAAAGACCAAAAACCACTTCCTCCTGATGCAGCTGCTCTTTTTGAACCTGGAAATGTCTCCCTTTTGAGTGTACTTTTGCTTTCAATAAAAAAAAATCGTCACTTGCTTGGCTTACATGGTGCATCCTGAAATTATTTTCCTGACAATTACCAAGAACCTGGAAAAGCCTCCACTTGGAGGCTGCTAATATTTCTGCATCTTGCATGTTCCTAAACAGGCTGAGGGGTCAGAACTGCATGAGTCCACGAATGCTGGAAGGGATGAGCTTGTTGCCAACCCAACTTGCTATTTACGATTTTCCTTTCTACTTGCTAAATGAAACAGAAAAGGTCTATATCAGATGTCTTTAACTTATGCCAGCTAACCATGTCTGAGAGAAAAACTCCATGAAAATTTCTTCTTCTCCTTGCACAAATATAGATAGATGCTAAGACCTTCAGTAAAAGTCATGATAATTAACTATCATGGTATTGGATACATTATGTATCTTGCATTCTTAGATGGGATTCGGTTAGTGGTATGCTGGTAAATGCTTAACAACTGAGTTCTCCAAATAGAATGGCTCCTGTTTGCATTATTTGCCAATTTCTGTGGTGTAAATACTCCCACAATGGCCAATTTTAAACTATTAATACCAACCTGACATGACTGAACACATAGTTGGGAAGAGAATCACACAACTGGCTTTCCTGGGGTCGTACAATCCAGCTCTGGCACACCACTGATTCAGTCATTCCTTCAGATATTTAGTGAGCTCCTACTCTGTGTCAGATATTGCACTAGACTCTGGGGATACAATAATGCGCAAAACAGAGATGTTGTTCCTATTCTCAAGTCTCTCTTGGATTTGTAATCTGGTAAAGAAGATAGACATTAACCAAATAATCACAGAAATAAAAGTTAAACTAAGATAGTTGTGAGATACAAAAGCAGATAATAGGAGGTTTTTACCTTGTCTAGGGGTCAGAAAGTATTTTCCTCAGTGTTCTTTTTCTGTTTGTGCTCCTGTGTAAAGTACTGGTTTCAGAGAGAAAAGTAGCATTTGATATGTGAGTATAACCCCTTCTTGTTTGGTAACCAATCCCTTGCATTAAATCCCCTGTGTTTGAAATACCTGGTGTGGCTTCTCTTTTCCTGATTAGACTCTGAATGATGCACTGAGGAAGTGACTTTGAATTGAAATGTTTCAGTGTCTTAGTTTGTGTTTCTGTCAGAACAAACCTGGAAGGCAAGTAGGGGAGCAAGGAAGTAAGACAGTGAAGGGAAGGAAGAAAATAAAAGAGACATTATCAAACAAGTTACTACTGGGAGCACCCAGAGCTTAATTCTGCCTGGGATTCTGGGAGATTGTGTTGAAAATGCACCTGAGAGTTATTCCACCCAAGGAGAGAGGGGGCTGGGGTACATATCCACCAATTCCCATCAGTCATTTGTTGAAGGCTGCTGCTGAGGGGTATAATCCCCCAGCATTGCTGACCTGCTCTGCATGTGGACAGTGTGGGCTCTTGTGGTGCAAGAACACAACAGACGAGGAGATCCAGGCACTGGCATCTGGAAGTTGGGCCAATAGGCCCAGAAACAGTCAGTGCCAAAGGGATATGGGGAGGGCAGTGACAGTGACTGCCACAGGTGAGTAAAAATTACATTGGCATGTGTGCAGAGGCATGAAAAGTCAGTGAACACTTGTGTAGAAAATGTGTTCAACATTGTCTAGAATTGGCTCAAAGACTACAACGAGAAATGCATAAGCAACTCATCTTTATACGTTGGGGTTTAGCAGTTAAATACATTTGGACACCACTGTAATGATTAGTGTCATAAGCCAACGTGAGTTTATGTTGCTACTCACAAAGAGCTCTTGAGATTTGGCTTTTGAATATGTGCAACTGGTAAACGTGTGTTGAATTAATATCATGCTTTAACCTCATCTCTGACACTCTGCTCTTTCCCCCTAAAGACCTAGACTCCATTGTCACTAAACCACCTTCACTTCCTCTGTTTTATGCCCATGAATTTTCACAAGCTGATTTGCCTATTTGGAATCTCTCTCTCTCTCTCTCTCTCTCTCTCTCTTTCTCTCTCTGTCTGTCTCTCTCTCACATATGCACATGCACACACACACATCTGTTTGATGAACACTTACTCATTCTTCCATACCCAGCTCAAGCATCAGCTCCTCTGTAAAGCTATCCCTCACTCTCAGGACCAGATAAGCTTTGGTTTACTACTCTACATCGTACATGGCAGTATAGTAGTGGTTACAAGCAAAACCTCAATAAGCAAACTTTCTTAGGGAGAAAATCTCCATGTAACATAAAACTAATCATTTTAAGATGTACAGTTCAGTGACATCTAGTACATTCACAATGTTGTGCAACATCTATCTAGTTCCAAAACATTTTTTAAAATTTATTATTCCAAAGTATTGTGAGGGTACAAACATTCTAGTTACACTTTATGTCTTTGCCTCACCCAAATGCAGGTTAAAGGCGTGCCCTTCCCTCCCTTTAGTGCTCCCCATGTGCTTTAGTTGTAGATTTTCCCCCCATCCCCCTAATCCCTGGAGAGTATTTCTGCCATGTGATCACCCTAGTATTGATCAGTTAGTACCAATTTGATGGCGAGTACAAATGGATCCCATTCTTCTGCTCTTGAGGTGCCTCACTTTGGATGATGGGCCTGAGTTTAGTCCAGGAAAGTATAAGAGGTACTAGATCATCGTCATTTCTTATAATTGAGTAGTATTCCATTTATTATACCCATTTTCTATGCCTCTATTTTAACATAGTATTGGAAATCCTAGGCAGAACTATTAGGAAAGAAAATGAGAAAAAGAAAAAAGACTGTCCAAATAAAGAGAGAAGTAAAATTGTCGCTGTAGAGGACATGATCTTATTACAGAAAACTATAAATAGTACATGAAAAAACTGTTTAAA
>CAUYSK010065867.1:0-33150 GCA_963575035.1 Avahi laniger
AGAAAATATCAAACAACCCCATTAAAAAGTGGGCAAAAGACATGAACAGAAGCTTTTCAAAAGAAGACAGACCAAGGACCAATAAAGACATGAAAAAGTGCGCAATATCTCTAATCATCAGGGAAATGCAAATAGAAACCAGAATGAGATATCACCTAACTCCAGTGAGAATGGCTTTTATCCAAAAGTCCCAAAACAACAAGTGTTGGCATAGATGCACAGGGAAAGGAACACTTATACACTGTTGGTAGTTCTGCAAACTAGTTCAAGCCCTACAGAAAGTAGTATGGAGACACCTCAAAGAATTAAAAGTGGACTTACCATTTGATCCAGCAATCCTACTACTGGGTATTTACCGAAAGGAAAAAAAGACATTTTATAAAAAGACACTTGCACTCAATGTTTATAGCAGCACAAGTCACAATCACAGAGATGTAGAAACAACCCAAGAGCCCATCAATACATGAGTGGGTTAATAAAATGTGATATATGTATACTATGGAGTACTACTCAGCCATAAAAACAATGGTGACCAAAAAAAAAAAAAAAAAAAAAACAATGGTGACCTAATACCTTTTGTAACAACCTGGATGGAACTGGAGGCCATCCTCCTAAGTGAAGTATCGCAAGAATGGAAAAACAAACATCACAGGTATTCAATATTAAATTGGAACTAAAGGATAAACACTCATGTGTTCATATGGTAGTAAAATTCAATGGAAATCAATCAGGTGGGAGGCAGAGGAGGAGATGCGTAAATTCACACCTAATGAATACAAGGCACACTATCCGGGTGATGGACACACTTATAACTTTGACCCAAACTGTACAAAAGCAATTCATGTAACTAAAATGTTTGCACCACTGTAATATCCTGAAATTTAAAAAAAAAATCATAGAACATTCAAGAATGGAATTCTATATAGTAATGATCTTGAGACATCTACAACCATACATGGCCATAGAGCTGATTCTTACAAACAGACTGTTGAGTGAAAAGAGTCAGATGCAGAAGAGTTTATGCTGTATGCTTCTATGCATATAGAGTACAAATACAGGTGAAACATATTAATGGGGTTAATGGTTGGCATGGTTGTTACCCTTGTAGAGGGGTTAGTGGCAGGAAAGCAGTACAAAAGAGATTTATGGAATGTTGATAATGTTTTGTTTCGTTATCTGGATGAAGCTTACATAGGTATGTTCAGTTGGTGAAAATACAGCAAGCTATATAGTTATTATGTGTGTATTTATTGGTGTGTATATCATACTTCAATAAAAAGTAAAACCTAAAAAATGAGTTTAAATTTTGGCCGCATTTTACATATTGACTTTTTTTTTTATAAGGCCACTATTCTCTTATAAAAATATTGAGTAGGATCGGATATATGTACTAAATTATTGTGTACCCATGAAAGCCTGATACAAAGAACTGAAAAATACCATTGGTTGAAGAACTTGAACACTGGAATTATCTGTCCTTAAATATTTCAACATCAGAGATTATTTAACATTTTTGTTTCTCCCACAGCAATGCAAAGATTAAAAGCAAAGATGAACTGAGATCATGTTATAAATGACAAGCCTAGCCTGGGGTATGGTAGCACTCAATAAGTAGAGCTATCTTTAATTCTAAGGCCTGTAACTATGTGGTTCAAGCAGTAAGGCACATTTATCAAGACAATATGTCTAGTAAAGTCTGACTGCTATTGTACACCTGTGCCAGAGGCCCTGAACTGAATGTGATTCCGCTGTGTCTTGGATTCCTGGGGCGGTTTGTTGAAATGAGTTTGGTCTTAAGGAATCCAGATGAACAGCTAATATTGGCTGAAATTTATTAGTGTTTTCTTTATTTGAGGTTATTGTACTAAGCACAGCTGATTGGACAGACAGGAGAAGTTGGTACAAATGACTAGGATCTTGTGGTTTGGAAGGAGGCCTGAGGAGTGTCTTGATATTGTATATCAATGCAAATCCTAGATAAAGGTTTTTTTTCCTTTGTAGTTGGATGACCCCGTTGAAGGGGTCTTTGTATTTTTTCTTTGGTTCCCAACCTTTGAAGTAGGTAGTATTGTATTTTAAAGAGGAGAAAACAAGTCACAGTAATGTTAAATAATTTGCTCAGTGTTATATATACAACTAATCAGGGACGTTGACAGGATTTAAACACAGATAGACTGACTCCAGAAGCTAAGACATTAGCAATGAAACTATACTGTCCGAATAACGGTTTCTTGTTTATGTCACCAAGGTCCAAACAGAACAGGGCAGAATGGGCAAGCCTCATGCAAAAGCAGAAGGGTCCAGATGTTAGAGATTAATCCAGATAGCAAGTGATGTCTGGATCAAGGAGTCTTGGAAATCTCTGGTAAATATTTTGCCTGAAGGTTTCAAACATAATTCAAGTTTATTTAAAAGTCTAAAATAGTTTCTTACAAGCCAAAAAAAGCCTCTCTCCTGATCAACTTGATACATATTAATATTAAATAATCATTTTAAGTTACTCTACCTTATTTGGGGAGTTTTTAATCAGTATTCTGAGATAACACACTTCAGTTGCTATAAAATTCCTTTGGCCTTTTTTAGTAATGTACAAGTATTCTTTCCTCCATCAACCAACATTTAAAATACATTTCTTTCATATTAGTGGAATTTTATGTGCCTGCTAAGTACCATGCAGAAATAATCAAGTCCCATTATGAACCCCAAACCAATTCAACACCAATTTCAAAGCAGTTTATTCACTTAGTATCTGCAGCTAGGCATTTTTTAATTTACAGTTTAACATTTAAAATCCTTTTGTTTTAATTTTGAGTCTAATTCTTCCATATAAGTTAATTACTTCTGCAGGCTCTTGACAGTGCTGCACTTTGTACCACTGAGGACCAGGGCTCACTACCCCAGGTGATGGGCTGTGTATGACATTGGAAGATGTCTCCTGAGAGATGACTAGCTTTCTCTCTTTCCTTCTGGGACTTCCATGGACTTTTTCAGATCGTTCAGGCTCAGGTTGGGAAGTGATTTCAGTTACCTAGAGAACAAATGCAGATTCTCCACTCAACCTCATTCTCTTTCCGAGCCTTGGGCCAGAAGTATCTGGTCCCTTGACCATGTGTGTTGAAGCCGGCCTTATGGCAACCTTCAGCTCACTTTCCCCTTCCATTCTGGACCCTGAGTGCAGGTCAAAGGGATGCAGAACGCTGGAAAAGGAGACACTGGCAGAGGGAACCCAGAGGGCCTCTCGAAGGCATTAAGGGCCTGAGTAATGACTCTGAAAATGCCTAAAATCACCTGAGAAGTTGGGTATTACTCAGAGAATAGATAGCAAAGATCTAAATATAGGGCATTTAAGACCAGAGATGTTCCGTAGGTTCTTTCATCCCACCTCACCCAGATTCTCCTTTGAACAAAGGGCTCAATCATTTCCTATCTTGTTTTTGGAGCAACTAATTTGCTCACCTCACAGCAGGGGAGGCTTGTTGTGCTAGGCTCTGGCCTCTGGCTTGCTCTGCATGCTCAAGCACCGTATATTCTCTATGCTAAGTTTGAAGAGCACTGTCATCATTTACAAAGTTCTTTACTGGCATTGTCATTGTGAGCCTCTGTTCATTTTCTATAGTCCCTAGCCCATGAGCCAGCTCCTGTCTGCTGGCAATGTTCTCTGTGACTTCACCCCTCTGGACACCTGCCCTAAGCACTGTCTAACCCAGCCAGCTGGCCTTCCATGTTATTTGAAAGTCATTCTGTCCAGAATCCAGGCACACCTCACTTTGTCCTGGTATTTTAGAAACTAAGTCTCATTTTGAAATCCAAAGATGCCACTAAAGGACAACAAAGAAAGAAATTTTCCAAGTACTTAGAGTTAGGACGGGTGAATTTTTTTAAGGAATAACATTTTCTGGTTAAAGAAAAAGTAGCTTTCCCCCCTACCCCCATTGTAAAAGTGATTCATGATCCCGGCATTGAGAAGTGCCAGGGAAAATGATACAATGCTAAGCGCTGCACATTCATTTATTTATTCAGCCCTGAAAGCAGTGTGGTAAACAAGACAGACAATGGCTCTGCTCTCGTGGATCTTATATTTTAATGAGGCAAATAGACAATAAACAATTAAATCAATAAGAGAGTTGTGCATAGTAAGAAGTCATTTGAAGAAATAATAGAGCATTAAGGAATAAAGTGTGATGGTGCAGGGTCCACTAAGAAAAGAGGGGTTAGGGCTGCCCAAGAAGGCAGGGTTTAAAAAGAGACCTGAATGATGAGAAGGGAAGAGTCGTGCAAAGACCTGGAGGAAGAGCCTTCTAGGCAGAAGGAGGAGGAGGCACGAAGATCCTGAGGCAGGAATGACTTGATCCATTTGAAGAACAGACAGAAGGGCAGCATGTGTGCCATAGGTCAGCGACACGAGCTGGGGACGAGGATTAGAGAAGGAGAGAGGAAAGGCAGGCAAGAGCAGGGGCACGAGAGCTTGTGGGCAGTGGTAATTAGTTCCACTTTTAGTCTCAGGGCAATGGGAAGCCTCTGGAGGGTTTAAGCAGGGAGGAACGTGACACAATTTATGCTATAAAAGATCACTTGGTTGCAGTGTGGATAATGGATTATACGAGGAGAAGAGTGGAACCATTAGAGGTTATTTCTCTAACTCAGGCAGGAGACGATGTTAGCTTTGATGTTAGTGGTGGAAGCAGAAGAGTAGAGAAAGGATGCAGGATACATTTTGGAGGCAGAGCTGATAGGAAGTGTGATGGATTAAATGTGGGAGATGAGGGAAAGATACGGGAAGAGCAAAATCAAGGATGGGCAGCTAGGTGAGTAATGGTAATATTTACTGAGATGAAAAAGACTTCATTTATTTCCTACAATGGCCCTTTGAGGTAGGTTCTATCATCCCACCTCACCTACATTAATTATCCTTATATCTATCCTATCCTGTATCTATGTGTGTCTGTATATCTAATCGGTGTCTATCCTATATTATTCCTACATATACTATAACACAGAGAGGAAAATTAAACCTAGGGCTATAGGGTAACCTAGCCAAGGACACAAAATTAGAATGTAGTGAGCAGGAAGTTGAGCCTGTTCTGCCTGAATCCAGGGTCTGTACCTTAATCACCACTCTAGGATTACCTTTTGCTTTTCAGCCAACAACTACCACGTGAACATTTTATTTATTTCCTTTCAGCCAAGACATATATATTTCTGGGTTTTAAAACATCTGTGATATGTAATTTTATAAATTATTTTTCTCATCACCTATTATGAGTATTATTAAACAGTCTTCATAACATCATCTGCTATGTAATCTATCATCCTGCAAATGTTTCTTTTTAAGAGAGTAAGACTGTGAGTATCAATGATGGGGAAGAAACAGGTAAATGGCCTCATAAAGTTTCCACAATGCATGAATGGATAAAGAAAATGTGGCACAATGGAATATTACCACTGTCATTTGCAACAACATGGATGGAACATATATTGATTAAAGTATGGTAAGTGAAATAAGCCAGGCACAGAAAGAAAAATATCACACGGTTTCACTAGTATGTGGGAGCTAAGAAAAAAAAGTTGAACTCATGGAAATGAGAGTAGAATGATGGTTATCAGAGGCTGGGAATGGTAGTGGGGAGGAAAGGATAAAGAGAGGATGGTTAATGGGTACGAAAACACGGACACAAGAAATAAGATCTAGTGTTCAGTAGCACAATGGGGTGACTATAGTACACAATAATTTATTGTATATTTCGAAATAACTAAAAAGTGAAATTGGAATGTTCCTAACACGAAGAAATGATAAATTCTTAAGGTGATGAATACCCTAATTATCCTGATTTGATCATTACACATTGTATGCTTGTATCTAAATATTACATGCACCCCATAAATATGTACGCCTGTTATGTACATAATAATTTAAAATAAAAAATTTTTTAAAAATGAACATTTCCATGAGGGGTGTGAATAAAAGAAAAAAATAAATGTTTGTGTCTCTAAATATTTGTTTCTTTAAGATTTTCATTTGAAAATCTCTATTTATAAATCTATACTTTTAATATAAAGCATCTTGTTGCACGTTATTATATTTATTAGTAAACTATTTTAAGAAGTATTTCATTTTATTCTTTAAAGTTACCTCCAAACTTTCGTATTTTCTCAGAAAATCTTTAGACCACAGCACTGAGTAGCTGAGTAGTTCACCTGTTTCTTAGAACCTAGTTTAGCATTACAGCAAGGGCTCCGCCTCATTGTCTTATTCTAACTCACTTGTTTTCAAGTAACAGAGACACAATCAAACTAGGTCAAGTGATGACAATAACACCAGTAATAGTTATCTTGGATTGGGATACCTGGAAAGTAGAGATCAAAGCAAGCAAGAATGTTAAAATTTGAGTTTTATTTGGGAGGTAAAAACCTAGGGAGCCAGATGAGGAAAAAGGGAAGCTATGCAAAGATTGGGGAGAAAATCAGTGGGATGTGAAACGTTACCACCTTGGCTCCTGCTTTGTGGGAGCCGTGATGAGACACAGCTGGTGATTCAGAAGGTCCACCAGGGACTTCTCCAGGCAGGTTGTACAGAGAAACTCCGCCTTGGACAAGTCCAGGCATGCAGGAGGAAGCTGGGTTGACTGTCTGGCTCCCTCTCATCCCTTCCCTGTTTTTCAGAGTTTGCTCCAGGGGGTGTTTAACTCCCTCTCTCTTTCATGTGGCACCAGGAGTCACCTCCAGTGGCTGCCCAGGGTATTTGGCCTAGCTACCTTGGAGTCCCAGGGCAGGGCCCTGCACTTCCAGCAACGTGGGTTGTCTGGGAGGTGAGGGCCAGAGAGAATCTGAAGAAATGCATAAGATTTGTTTCTGATACGTCGGAATGACATTGTGCTGAGCCCTATGCTTGGATTATCTAATTGGAACCTCATCAAAACCCTATGAGGTACCTATCACTAGCCTCAATTTACAAATAGGAAAATTTTAAATAAGTGGTAGATTGAGATTTTCATGTAGACAGTTGGACACTAGAGCTCACACTTTCATCAATGTATGTTCCTTTCGAAAGTCCTGGAGGAATACTGAGGGGCTTCTTAAAATAATGAAATTCCAGGGAAATATACAGTGGGCTCTTCTGAGAAGCAGGGTTTGGAACTGGACTACCACTGGGAGCCAGGCTGACCGAGAGCTTGCAGGGTCTTGTAACTTCAGGCATATCTGCTTCTTTCTCTGATTCTTAGCCTTTTCCTTCCTCTACACGTCAGCCTCCTCTGCTTCCTCTTACCTTTGACTAGTGCACAATCACAACCTTCCCTCGCCTCCTGTGCCTTCTCTGACTCTGATTCTGCCCCGGCATCCTCTCAGACTCTGCCTTTGTAGTACACTGTGTCTGTGTCCTGGTTTTCTATTTCCACATTTCTCAGGGAAGCATTGGCCCAACATAGTAGTTAGGATGAGTTGGTTGCAAACAACAGAAAGTTCCTCAATTAAATTCTACTAAAAGTGAATTCATTAAAAACTATGGGTAGAGTAAAAGAACCCTGTTTGGAATTTATAGGACTTAGGAATCTCCAGAAAGTATTGGGATCAAGCCCCGATGGACATCCCAGATATGTACCAGGCCCAGAACGTTCTTTTTCTTTTCTGTTTCTGCATAACATAGCCTGATGTTCAAGCCATGGAAAAGAGATCTGAGTGGCCAGGTGTAAATGATGTACCGGCTCTCAGCCGTGCCAGGCAATAACAGGGAAATTAGCTGAAGGAGTCTCCAGTGATGCCCGATTCACTTTCCCACCAGAATTGCACATCACAGGGGAGATAATTACTTAGGAGGATATTAGCATGCCATAAGGAAGTTGGGGGATAAATGTTGGATAGACAAACTATGACAAACGTTTCCCCTGCCCAGTTCATGTTTTTGCTTAGCACAGCACACGACTCATCATTTGTTGACTAGTCTGTAAATGGGCTGTTGTATAAAGTTGTAGCCAGTCTTAATGCATTTCAAAGTAAAATAGAAATGATTTTCCAATTACCTGCTATTCTGAATTATTTATGCTACTCCTTCCTTCTCTTTGCATATCCTACATCTGATCATGGAAAATGACTATAACTGTTTATCAGGCAAAACTTTGGCATCGTATTTCTTTATTTACAAATATTTCTTCAGTATTGGTCTTTTTATTTTACTACACTGGTAGATGCTAGGAGAGATAGAGAAGCACTGGATATGTGATTATTGTGTTCCAGGTGCTTAGAGTTGAATATAGGAAAATTACAAAATAGTGTGAATAAAAGAATATAAAACAGTACATAATTAAAGATAAAAAATTATATCAATGTGCATAGGGGTAACAGGATGGTTGAGAGTGTAACTTGTGTTAATGTATGAGGAGCTAGGTGGAAACACGTAATTTAAATTTTAAAAGGATATATTTAATCTGAGAAAGAGATAAATTTGTAATGTGGTAGCTAGTTGATCCATGTCCAGGTTATATTAATCTAAATTACAATTTCTGCTATTCATTTGTTCCTAAAGATAGGACAGAGATTGAGTTAGAGGCTCTGTCTCTTCTTCTATGTGTCATATGAAGATTTTTGTCCCGGGGTCAATTCCTCTTGGCCATAGTCCTACTATGCAGTTTTGCAGGGAGGTGCTGCAGTCCTGCCATTTGTAAATGGCACAGGCCTGGCCTACCTGTCTACTGCTATTTTTCCACTGCTAATGTCATGAAATGCCTCTGGCAACATAAATAACGTTATTACTGAGCTGTAAAGTAGAGCAAGTTATTAATATTGTATGAATTGCATTCTATTCAATTTTTTACCTCTAATGGGAAGATATCTCACTATATTCTGGAAAGTATATAACTGCTGAGTAGCATGTGTTGAGTGAACTGAATTAGGAAGCCCCATTGCTGCTGGAAATTTTGATTGCAAGGTTGTTTTAATAAGTTCAGGTTTATTTCTGAGATCCTCATTTTCTTAAGGAATTCAATTGATCAAGGCAGCCTAACTCTTAGTAGTAACTGTAAAAAATTCGATTTTACTGTGAAGTATAAACGGGTCAGCAATTGATGATAGACATTCTGAGCATTATCAGGAGGCTTGTGGACTGCTTTGTTGTGGGAGGTAATTGGCATTGAAAGCTTTTGAAAACTGAGGTTTACAGGATCAGACCCAAGTCAATGATACTTTGTTTTATCTGAGGTATTTGAACAAGACAGTAGTTGGCATGTTCCAATACCATGTGATGAAGCCAAAGTTTAAGCAAGATACTAACCTCCTCTACAACAAGCAGAAGTTAAGTTAGAACAGATAAAAATAAAATTCCCACCAGAACTTCGAGGAACAGAGAAAGAAATTGTTCTACAGGTATCATAGAGTGAGGTTCATTTGATAGGGTTTATTTCTTGGGCCATTAATAACCATATGTTAAATTTTCTCCTTTTTGATGTTTAAAGATTAAGAGTCCATCCTACTCTTTATTACAAGTTGATTTAAAAACAAAACCTTCTACAAAACTCAAGACACTGGGTTCTAGTCCTGGATTTTTCACCATCTCATATGATTTTTAGCCTCTATGTCCCAGTGACAAGAAATACTTGACTTGTGATGTGGACTTGCATAGCTCTTCCCCAGGGGTTTCCCAAGGAGTATGCAATTCCTGTCTCACTGACAGGTAATAGACTGATACTCTTTTCTCCTGCTCAACAATGAATTCTGGAATGCAAATGAACATGTTACAAGAATAATCATGAATTTGATCTAATTTCTGGAAAAAAAGTAATGATTTTCAAATGTCACCATATTATTATTAATAACAAACTACTTGTGACATACTTTTAAGTGATGGTGAGCTACCAAATATCTTAACACTTGGCTGGGAGCTACTGTGCTTGCTGACTGTAAATGAATCACTTGATTCCTCTGTGCCTTACATTCCTTATTTGTAGGCTCCTTCCAGTTCTAAAATTCTGCAACAACTGTCTTATATAAGCAACCAAGACAAATAAGGCTACTCTATGTATATTTGTGCCATGCTAACGTAAGAAATTGCCTTAATTATTAAGTCTTATAGTTCCTCCAACACCAAATTTTGAATTTGACAATGGCACAGGGTTATGATAATTATTGTCACTGGCATTCCAACTACAGAGTTTTGGCTATTCCCCTAAAAATATTCTCACTATCTTTAAAGTCCATGTTTGGATCTGTCAACTATTAATGCATAATGAATGCAACAATATTATGATATAAATATTAGTGTGATATAAATACAAAATTTATATATTTATATTCGCAATCATTTCAGCCATCAGAGCACCAGTCTGTAAATTCTAGGGGAGCCTGGAATGTGGTCTGGTTTGTTTACTGTTCTATTCTCAGAACCTGGCACAGAGATATCCAGTTATATTTGCTGGGTCAATTAACAACTACCTTAGTGATGACTTACTATATAAAGTAGAGTTGTCTTTTTAAAATTATTATTACTCAGATTTTTTGTTTACATGCGAAAGAAACCCAATTTTAATGAACTTCAGCAAGAAGAAAAAGATGCCATTTGTGTGGTCAACCCTAGAATGAAGGGTGTTTGCTTGGTCTTAGGAGTAACACTCAGAGGCCAGAATCAACAGGCTTTCTGTCTCCATCTCTTATCTCTCATTTGTTCCAGCATCCTCTAAAAAGTGACTCATGGCCACAGGCAGCATCTCAGTTCACATTTCAATTTTATAGTGAGAGAGGGACCATTTCCTTTTTTTAATTTCAATTTTTTTTTTTTTGAAAAAGAGTCTTTCTCTGTTACCCTGGCTAGAGCACAGTGGCCTTATCATAGTTCTCTGCAACTTCAAACTCCTGGGCTCAAGTGATCCTCCTGCCTCAGCCTCCTGAGTAGCTGGGACTACAGGCAGGCGCTACTGCACCTGGCTAATTTTTCCTATTATATTTTTAGTGGAGATGGGGTCTCACTCTTGCTCAGGCTGGTCTTGACCTCCTGAGCTCCAGCGATCCTCCTGTCTTGGCATCCCAGAGTGCTAGGACTACAGGTGTGAGCCACCACACCTGGCCTTGATTTCAATTTGATTTTTTTTTTTTTTAACACATTGTTAGTAGTGGCAAAGGTTAGGGGCTAGGACAAATTTCAGTAGAAGGCCATTTATTAAGGATTTGTTGGTTCGTGTCTAAATATGGGTTAAAGAAAGTTTAAAAAGGATATTTCTTAAATATTATATTGTACCTTAAATTGATTATCTTTTGATGTAAAGCCAAGACCTTTCTTTTTTTAGTCTTACACTGTTGTTTAGAGCTCTAACTTATTCTTCTTGAAAAAACCAAACCCCGCCTCTTTAAAATGGAGTAAAAACTTAAAGACACCTGCAATCAATCAGAGGGCAGAATGCTTGTAGATGTTTGAGAATTTCCCCTTAGTTGTATACAGCAGTTTTTCCCATAATTGCCTTGTCAGAGTTTTTGTTTGTTTTGTGATTTTCCTTTATCTAGTTTTCCCAAAGCTTTCAGGATATATTTTACAAAAATAAAACTTTCATTTCTATAGCACTCGTTTTATGTTTGTTTAATATTTAATGAAATGACATGCTTACAATAACTAGTATAACTGGCAAAGATGTGAGAATACAATAGACTTTTGGTTAGTATACAACTCAGAAGGGGCAACTGAAGTATGCAAACGTTCTAAGAGATGCTGCCTAGCCACAGTGCATATCGTATCCTGGGTAGCAGCTAGTCTTTTAGGAGGGGAAGGAGGAGTATCTGCTGCTCTGGTGCTTTGGGTTTGACAAAGTTGACGTCTCCACCTTTGAGTCTTCCCCGTGTATGGGAGGGACAGATATGCACATATAAAAACACATAATGCAGAGTGTGAGGGGTTGCAGTAAAGATATGTACTGTGAGAGGAAATTAATTCTGCCCAAGGGTAGGAGGTAACTTGGAGCTACTGCTTTAAGAACGGCAAAGGACAGGAAGGAAATGGTAAGTACCAAAGCGAAATGTGCAAAAGAATGTTACAAGCCTTGTGCCCACTTCCAGGTGAGGATCCTGGATTATTAAAAACGGAGGAAATGCCAAAACAAATTTTTGAAAACTGTGGTATATTTTAAATGTTTACATGTGATAATTTTAAACCATTAAGACACAAAAAGACTCCATTTATAAGAAATCACAGAATTTATTTTAAAAAGGCATCCAGGCAGGATGGGCCACTAGTAGGGCATGTTTAAGATTGTATGATGAACAGGTGAATGGTGAGTATCCTGTCAGTGTATTTATGTGACTCTATGTATAATATCATTTGGAGATAATGCCGATAGCCTAACTCTGAAGTGGTTATAAATATTAAACCATAGCAAAATGGCTCTTCTCCATGCACACCTTTCTGCTCATATGCAAAATGAAAGTGGTTGGCAATGAAGAGTATGTAGGGGAGATTTAAAAAAATTATAAGAACTAAGCAATATTGAGAGATACAAAAATCGTGAAGGACCTTGCAGCCATGCTCAGAAATGTGGAATAAAGGTAACAGAGATCCCAATAGTTCCCCTCTCTGAAAAAAGCTATAGACAGTGACAAGCCAATACATGCATTTTCCCATTCTTTATCACTTTCCTATAAGACTGCTATCCTCTCCTAAAAATATCGAGTGGACTCAGAATTAAATACCAAATCATTATGTATCTATCAAGCTGGATGACAAAAACACTGAAAAATAGCCTTAGTTGAATAACTTGGAATATGGAACGATCTGGCTTAGAGATAGAGTTTTGGCTTATGTTGAATATGAAAGATGTTCAAGAAAATACTTAGCACAGGAGGTTTGTACAAATTTTGATCTAGATAAAGCATCCTAGTATCCCATAGGTTCTGCTGTTCTTCTACAAGCTTCCACCATCATCACTTACTCTGACATAATCTATAAGGCATTTGGCTGGCGATGTCTCTCCCTCCTCCGGTGCCGTATCTTTACCTCAGCAAGATATGGCTCATGGTGATAGATGTCATAAACATGCACAGACAGCGTGAACATAAAAAGGTTATGGTGTCTCAAATAAAAAAAATAGCAAGGAAAATGATGCTAGCTGTCAAAGAATGTGATGATCAAGCCTATTTTCTAACAGTTGTTAATAACTCCATACTTTATAAAGAAAAAAGGAATATATGTTTGAAAACATTATTAGGGAGAATAACCTTTAATTGAAGGAAGTATATCTGACAGTAAATCATGAATGGATTTTTAAGAGGAACGGATACTGCTATAATGAGCTCCCATAAACTGGAAAAAATCATGAGACAGTTGACAATTTTTCAAGCATTAAAACTTTCCTTTTAGCCCTGAGTCTTAGAGTTTGATTCTTTCAGGCTTGACCAGGCACTGACAGGGCTAACACGTTGACTCTCAACACGACTGACTGAATGGATTAAGGAAGATTTAAAAATATACCTGACATTTCTAGGAGTCATGCAAATATAAAATTGTTTGAAATTTTGATTTGTTACTTATTTATCCTCAACTATTTTTATTTTTCACATGGAATTTAAAAATCTTACTTACATGATAAAATTATAGGATTTTATAATTCAGTTAGTGATCAGTAACATGACAGAATTAAAAAAGCCATTGTGAAATGGTAGTTAGGGTAGAGGTGATGAAATGCCAAGGTCAACCTTGAGATTTTTGCATTAATGATTAGAGTCAGACACTTGAAGGGGCCCTGAAATGATAATTTATTTGGCTTTGTTTAAGAGATGCAGTTTGTATGACCTGTGTCCATTATGACATGTCTGCTTCGAGCTTAGCGTTTCTAGCTCTGCTCAGTTCTAAAATGGAGAATGCATCTATTCTGTTTATTAGACTCATGAATGGATCCAAAGTGGCATGAATGGAGGTGAGTATCTTGTTATAGAAGTTTCTCCTTCATTTCTACCTTTTCTGAATTATTGTTTTGATTGGGATAACTAAGGTTTAATTGCATATGTATTGCTACTTCCATTTACTCACACAGGTCTTACATACATTAATCTATTTTTAGGCAAAGGAGGTAGTTCACCAAGGACAGCATTTTTTACCATGACTCACAATAAGAAATTTATTGTATGTCAACTCAAAACATATAAATATACATTTAAAATATCTACATATATTTATAAAAATTCTATGTATATATTTTACAAATATCATATGTGTAATATTTACATAAATATGTATACAATATTCAAATAAATTACATAAATATACATGAAATGAAAATCTCACAAAACAAACTTTATTTGTATCACTGGTGATGCCCTTTGGGACCCCATAGGATGTGTAGCACTTAAAAATCAATATGGTGACACCATCTGGCAGCCCAGTCTCATACGATTCCACAAAAGAAATACCGTCCTAGCCAACAAGAGTAATTCTGTCTCCTGGCCACTTTCTGAAACCAGGATCTGGTGATGGAGCCCCAGGATGACTCTGTAGGCATGAATCTCAACTCTTCGGGGCATCTGGTTGACCCTAGGTGGAGGTAGAGGGTTGTAGAATGGAGCATCCCAAAAAGGGGAAATAGGAAACGTGACCCAGGGGGCTCCCTATCCAGCACTGCAGGCTCCAGCCAGTCCTCGGCACTGTGAGGAAGCCACTCCAATGTGTGATAGGAAAAGATGATGAGAGTACTGACCTCTGATCTAATCTGTTCTATTCTTTCACAATTTAAAAAATATCTTGTGAACCTCTAGACTGACAATCTACAATCCTTTTATGCCTTTCTGTCCCTCCATTCAGTGTCCAGGGACAGAGAATTTGAACAGCCAATTTTGAATGAAGCATCTATGCCTGTGCTAGTCAGTTGTAGAGAAGGACGACAAGGAGTAGAATTCTGTGGCCCAGACAGGACCATTTTCCATCACAAATCTCCTGCATCACAGGAAGGACTTCCAGCAGGTGGCCATGCTGTGAGCCAGGCAGCCACACTAGATGACATTTACTAGAGATACAAATATCTTAGGATTTTAGACCTTAGTCCTAAGCTTCTCAAAGATTCTAGTTCAAGGGACACTGGCAAGTAAGAAGCACTATCTGATTTTTCTAGAGGAGAATCCAAGAAATGAAAGGATGAATGATCTACCTACAGTCACATGGGGATTTTATGGAAGACAAAAGGCTAGATCCACGTCTTCTTACTCCTAGTCCATGACACCTTGTTGCTTATTCAATGCAACAGACTCATAAACCTATTGGCACTAAAACGGCTTTAAAAACAAAAACAAAAAACTCCACACAATTCTATTTAGAGTGATGCTCTCCAAAAAGCTGCGTCACCGCTATGTATCTTACGTAGTATTATGAAAGCTCGTTTGATCATTTGCTCTGGTGCTCATGGAAGTCCAGCAGTCTGTAATTTCCTGTGACACTCCTTTTCCCTTTTTACTAGATGGGAAAAAGCATTTCCCTTCTTTCATCTTCAGAGGTTTTTTTAGTGACCATTATAATTCCTCAAAATGATTGAATAGTGGTTGTGTGGTGACAGCTGTAAAGCAATTTGTGATCCTTCAAAGAGATGCAGTGCAAGTGAAAATTATTACCCCACGTTAACAAAGTAGCATATGACACCTAATATATTTTACCCTGCTCCTCATGTCCATAACTGGCTTTTGCAGAATTATGTCTATGAAAGTATATCTTTAAAATGTAGAACAGACATTGGTCAAACTGTTAGAAAAGATTTATATGCTTTTTCTTTTTTTCTTAATTTAAAGCCAGTGGGATTATGGCCATTGTCATTTGAGGAAGAATTAACTGTTATTAGGTGAGGACATTGGCAGCCCCATGCCAAGACCTCTTCTGTGTTTCTTTCAGGGCCCTGATTTAAAGATTTTTTAGAAAATAGCTAAAACTCAAGACAAACGTCCTCACTCGGTCTGAATCATTATGATTGCTTACATTTACACTTACTGACTACCCCATGAGATTTCTGCAAGGAAGAGTAATGCTTTAGAAGTATCTGTGTGTGTGTTTGTTTGTGCTTGTGTGTGTGTTTTAATTCAGGATGTAGGTGACTGCTCCTTTTAGCAAAAGAGGCATCCAGTAGAGACTGAAATATAAGGAACTCAGCTAGCGGTCAGGAAGGAACTCAGCCAGAGGTAGCAACTGTGTTTTGTCAGAAGTTAGTATCTGGTTGTCATTGTCTTAGAGAAATCTCTGATTTCTGCATCAAACATTGAGCACAGTTTTATTTTAACTCCCCTCTGATGCTTATTCCTAATACCTTGCTCTCCATAGAAAGGGTTTCAAATGAGTCAGTATTTTCTATAACTTAAGTAGATTTAATTCTCCCCTTGCTGACTGGAATGACAGCACCCTATACAACTGTTACCTTCCCCCTCCCCAACAAAATCTCCTTTCCTACCTTTCCAAGCATGAACTTGAGCTTCTTCCTGAAAGTATCTCTCACTACTACCAGGAACTGATAAATTGAAAGTATTGAGCAAGAATTTTCTACCAAAGTTAAGGCTGAACAAGTGTGGAGGGGAGAGTTATCTATCTGTCCTCGAGTTTTTCCCTGCGCATGGATCTACTCTCCCTTCAGAGGAACTTGGTCTCTCCTTAAGGCTTCACCTATTTCAACAGACCATAGGGCTGTTCTGTTATTCCTCTGGTTCCCTCTGTAGAAGCTTTCTTTTTCACATTTAAATTGAGCACAGAAACAAGATAAACCTACACAGGGAGGAATTTGGAATGCTTGGCTGAAGTTGGTAGTAACAGAGCACAGATGTTTGTAGGCGTCCAGACAAATTATTGGTCCCAACTCACCATAATTATTCCACTAGATTCAGGGGCAAAGTTATTACCTTCTGAAAAGAGTTTCCAGTAGGGAACAAGCCATGAGGGGTTAGTTTTTCACTGACAGATATTAGATGGTTCCCCAAGGTGGGGCAGGAATGTCTCCCTTAGGAAGCCATTACTTCCAGGATGAGCTGTCAACAAACCATTCCTGTCTTTCGTCTAATTAAACTATACACATTTCGGAGGGATATAAAATGGAGATGCTGACATGTCAGCATTTATGCTGCTGACACAAATGTTCTGAGTATAGTTGATGTAAGTGGTGCTGACATAAACCTCCTTTAGAACAGCTGCTAGAGGTGCTTTTCCACTATCTACCAGTGGATGAACTTTAAGCATTGTCTGGGATGAAAGTTGAAGCATCCTCTGTTGAGACCTAATTCCCTAAAATGAAAAATTAACCTATTGATTTCTCAATTACTTATTTCTTTCATGTTAATAACTATTCAAATTAGAGCATGATTTCTATTAAAGTTCAGTGAAAGATGAAGAATGCAGTACTGATTATTTTTGTACTAGAGGCTTAGTTTGCAGCAATCCAAAGATGACTAAAGTTCATTTAGTTTGGAGTAGAAAATGGAGGCATGACTATTATTGCATAAAATAAGTTATGTAACACAGATTTCATGTTAATGTGACTTGTGAACTACTTAGATAACTGACAATTAGCTGCTACTGCTGATAATTTTGCAGATGAATGTGATGAAAACTATAAATCTTCCTCAAGGAGAATTTCACACACACTCAATACACACATATTTAAAGGGTATAGGAGATTCTAAAGTCACTCATGAACCAGATTAAGAACCTGCCTCATAACAACCTGGTTGGAACTGGAGACCATCCTTTTAAGTGAAGTATCATAAGAATGGAAGAACAAAAACCACATGTACTCACTACTAAATTGAAACTTATACATTAACATTCATGTGCACATACGGTAGTAAAATTCGATGGAAATCAAGCAGGTGGGAGGGGGGAAAAGGGGATGGGTAAATTCACACCTAACGGGTACGATGAACACTATATGCATGATGTGGACACACTTATAACTTTGACTCAACTGTACAAAAGCAATTCATGTAACCAAAACGTTTGTACCCCTGTAATATTCTGAAATTAAAAAAAAAAAGAAACTTCTGCATTGATTCCATTACATGATGAGAGATGGCATTTGCCACCTACATTTGGGGGTACATCATCCCTAATAAGTCTGTTGGAAGATGCAATTTTTGTCCATAATATTTTTCTTTAGTTTTGATAATTAAGGATTTTGTGAGTTAGCAGGATGTACCAGCTGTTGGGGGTATATCAGTTTAAGTCTTCCAAGGAGCTAATGCCAAGATGGAATTAGATAAGCAAGAGATTTATAAAGAGGAAATTCCCATCAAGGATGAGGGAGGAGGAAGCAGGAGGTGGCAGTGGCAGATGAGCCTCCTGATTTGGAAGCATTAGGAGTCCCACACTGGTTAAGATCGCCTGCCTCTAGTAACCTCTTCTGCTCCATCTTTACCTGGAAAAGCCTGCAGAAGGCAAGGTCTAGGAATGAGTGCTGTGCTGGACTTGAAGGGGCAGCAGCCGGAGCTGTCATTCAACCGTGCTCCTCATGCAGGGTCTCTTGAAAAGAAGTCCAAGGAGTGGTTTCCCTGGTCACCACAGAGGGGTAGGAGGGTCTTTGTAGGTGAAAAGGTGTAGGTTCCTCTCTTCTCTCCTGCCCCCACTTACATTTTGATAGCTGCTACTCCTTGACATTATAAATCTGCCAGCCAACGTGTCACACAGGGACAAGTAATATGATAACTTAAACTTACATCTTTGCTTCTTGTCTCTTTCAGTACAATATGGTAGCCACTGTACTTGTTTAATAAGGGGACGGAGTGCAGTAAACCATATCCACTGAAGTTGAATAAATCCATCTCATACCACAACCTTTACCTTTGGTCCTGGGACAATGAACAACAATGCCATCATCAAAACAACTACCTATTGTTTAAGTGTGGAGCCCATAATATTCACCAAATCCTCCAGAAGCCAGGCTGTTAATAATATCCAGGGCCTCTCCCAGCTTGTGTTCACACTGGGATTAAGGCCTAAAATTGGTGTCCATTTTTTATCTCCCTCCCTTTCCAACCAAAAGCCATGAAGGCTACAGGCCCTTCTCCCATGTCCACTCCCTGGGATGAGAATGGACAGAAGACATATGGAGGATTCTCTTAGCTACAGAGTAGAGCAGAAAATGTACTACTGTCCTCTGGGTCGTGTTCTCCAGGGGAGTGAGATGAGTTAGAGGTGCACTGGGTGGGAGAAGAGAGAGGACTTCTGAGAGCGTAACGGGGCAGGGAAAGGACAGGGCCCTAAAGAGAGCTCCTTTATGGTAGGAAAGCGAAACACTCCCAGGACTTAAGAGTTTTTAGATAATTCATTCACTCATGCAACAAATAATTATGGGGAAGTTAGTATGTGCCAGACACTGTTTTGGGTGCATGGAACCTATCAGTGAATAAAACAAAGATTCCTGCCCCCTTGTAGCTTTTATTCTAACAGGGAGACATTAACATGTACATAAGCAATAAACAAAATGCATAAGTAGATTATATCCAAATAAATATATTACACACGAAATATGGCTTTTTTAAAAATAGGTTTTCAGTGGGAATGACCTCATCTGCTGTTATTAAAATCAGAGTTCTCTTCTCTTGGTTTTCTTAGCTCTTTTAAGTTTTCTTTCAGCTTGCCTTCCTGTTTCTTCCTCTCGGAAGGAAACACTTCCTTTGTAGAAATCCATCAAGTATAATTTCTAGGAAGTCACTGACAGAGTAAGATGATTCTGGATTTATTATTTAATTAATATCTTTGATCTCTGAAAAGCTTGCTTTTTAACTGGATTTTGATAAACTTCCCCACACTGGTTCAGAAAATATATTTAAAATATATTGGCTAAAACCAAATTAAAACACAAAGGTCTTCAATTAGAAATTCAGTAGAATAAACCTACTGAGCTGGGCATGGCACTGAGTGAAGGGAGCCACGAGCCTCACTGATCATGATCTAAAATCCCCAGACCTCCTCGGTTATGAATAGGGGTGAGACAATAAAAAGTGCTCAACTGTGAGGAAGGCAGACATTTCAATTCTCCCTTTGCTACATTAAACAATACAGCCTGCAATCTAGAGAGACAGGAGGAGAAAGCCAAGTAAGAAATAATGACTTCAAGTGTGTAGGCTCACAATTAAACCCTAACCCCAGCCTGCAGCAGCTGAGCATATATAATTCCAACTGGATTTAATGGGAGCCTCTATCTGAATCTCTTGTTAAAAGGACTCTTTAAGGTCTTTTGGGTTTATCTTTTTAGAAAAAAAAACAAAAACAAAAATCACTTGATTCATATTGAGAATTAAAGGATATACTTTAAGAGAGAGCATAAATGAATTATCAAACTACTTCTCCACCCCAACCCCAGGCCTATACATAGATTCTGCTTTCAAATTCTTAAATTAAAAAAAAAAAAAAACCAAAAATTATCTAAGTAGCCGTGGGCAGTCGAAATTTTAATGAAACTTGAATTAGAAGACAATGCAAGTGACAACCGGAAATCATCCACAGGATGTATAGCAACACCCTTCAGCCCTGTTACAACTAACATTTCTAAGAGCCGGCCACACTCTCTGGCCCCACTCTGTCTCCCCACTGGCTCCATCTCCATTCTGCCACCACTGCTCTGGTGACCTGCCCTCTCTGAGGTTATAATGACAATGACTCCATCAGTCCTCCTCTGGCTCAGACTCAACATTCCACACCTTTGGTCTCCTTTCTTGGCTCCTGTGACACTGTGTTTTTCTGAATCACTTCATCTGGTCTCTCATCAGATTCCTTCATTTCCTTCTCTTCTTTTCCTAATTTTTAAAAAAGAGACAGAACCCTTTTCTGCCAGAACTCTTTTGACCCTCTTCTCTTCAATATTATTCACTTCCTAGTTCCCGCTATCATGCTTTAATCACTGAACTTTTCTTAAAGCTTCACATATGAATATACAACTATCTGCTAAATGTCTACAAATGAATGGCCTCCTGCTTGTCAAGTTCAAAAGTCTGAAACAGAAATTAACTTTCTTTCCCTTTTCCTACTCTTTCTATCTTTATAATATCCTCTATATTCTTTCAGTCTTTTGGGCCAGAAAACTTGGTCAGAATCATTTTCATGCTCTTCTTATCTGTCATTTCCTATGTTTAATCACCCATCAAATCTAGTATGTTCTGTTTTAATAATTTTGTATTTCCATTCCCAGTTCCACTTGACATATTTGGTTCATCTGAGACTTTCTGTCTGGATTATTACAATAGCCTTTTGACTGGAATTCCTTTTTCCCTCCCTTTCTTTCTTTAAGAAATAGTGATCTATTTCATATTACATACCCATGTTGTTCTAAGAGTTTGGGGTGGGATACAAAAGGAAGAGTAGAGTAGTCTCCTTCAAGGAGCTCATAGTGCATTGGGAAAGAAGGATGTGACTAATATCCATTGCTGTATACTACAATGAACACTGCATATATGAACACAGTCCTAGGTGGCCCAGAGAGAGGGGTGGTTAGTTTTGCTTGCAGGAGGTAGACAGAGCGAGTTAATAAGGGCTTAGACATAGAAGGTGGCTTTGGGGCTGGGATCTGGGGATAGGTAGGATTTCACCAGATGGAAAGTCATGCGGAAGGACATTCCAGTTCAAGAGGACATTATGTCACAAAAGCACTAAGGCCTGTGAGGCATGCAGTAGGTAGACATGAGGCTGGAAGGTGGGTTGGGCCAGATGGTGAAGTGCCTCCAATAAGGCATGTGGGTTTTGCTCTATGCTTTGGAACTGTCCGTTTCACTTCCTACATCGAATGCAATACAAAGTTATGAGTAGAATCACTCAAATAATACTTCCCTCTAATTTATTTTGTCTAATTCCATTGGCCTTGCCTTATTTCTGGCTCTATTCTTGGATATTGTTAGTCAAATTTTCTTTGTGAGAATGAGAACATCTCTGTATCCTACTCTCAGCATTTAACTAATGACTTTTTTTAACTTTCTTATAAAAAAACAATGGGATTCGCAATGTATGGCAATATTAGGATCTGTGTGCAAATGTCCTAGAAGATTATGTATGTGTATATATATATATAGTTATATATTTTTTTCATTTAATTTTCCCTAAATTCCTGTGATAAACCTCCCTATCCAGAAATTTTGCTTGCTTGCTATTTTAACTTGGCTAATAGAGAATGGAGATATATTTCCACATTGGTTTAGCCTCAAATAACATTATGAGTGATAAATTATTTCTGCCACTCATTTCTGCCCCAAGGGATGTAATGAAAGCGATCAGAACACCTGTCACTGAACTTGGATGTGGAGGATAAGCAAAGCTCTCCACATTTTCCTGTTCAGGAATTGCCACATCTCCTTAGTGTGTCCTAGGCTGCTTAAGCTTTTGAAATACCCACACAGACAAAAAGGTACAAAAGCAAGTTTGCTAATATCTAACTGTTGCCTTGAGTAGAAAATAAATGGAATTGCAGAATAATCCTTCCTCTGGTTTCAAAATGTCACTTGGTATTTGAAAATGCTGTCTCATTATTTATTACACAGAATCATAGCAGGCCAATCTTAGAAAAGGGAACAACTCTAATTTTGGAAAGATTTTAAAACAGTCTCTCACTACCTCTCACTCAGATTTTGTGCTTATAGACTGATGATTTCCCTGCTTCCTTTCTCTCTTCTCCAGTTTATTTTACATTCTGCTCTCCAATTTTGCTGTCTAAAATGCGTATCTGCTGCCTCTATGTTTAAACAATTCAGTATACTTCCCATTGTTCATGGGATAAAGCCCCAAAACTTGTGGTATGGCCTACCCATCTCTCCAGCCTCATGCCCCATCTTGACCCAACAACAACACATAAAATTTCTAGGAATAACTCCCCAAATATATGGGAGCTGTATGATTTGTGCCTCTATCAGAGACTCTTGACATAGTGTTTATGGAGCCCACAGATTGATTTCTGAAGGTTCTTGAACCTCCTGAAATGAATGCTCATTTTGAGTAAGGTATATATTATAGCATTTTCTTTTGAGACACAGGGTCTCTCTCTGTCATCCAGGCTGGAGTGCAGTGGCGTCATCATAGCTCACTGCAGCCCTAAACTCCTGGGCTGAAGCAATCATTCTGTCTCAGCGTGCAGAGTAGCTGGGACTACACACACATGCCACCATGCCTGGCTAGTTTTTTGCAGAGATGGCGATCTCGCTATTTTGCCCCCGCTGGTCTTGAACTCCTAGTCTCAAGTGATCTTCCTGCCTTGGCCTCCCAAAGTGCTGTGATTACATGCATGAGCTACCATATCAGACAGATTATAGCATTTTCTAGGCGGAAAAGTTCCATATCTTTGATAAGATTTTCAAATGGGTCTTTAAACTCTAACAGGTTAAGAACCACCATATATCTGTTAAGAGCTAGATCATAGATAACTGAATTTAATAGAATAAAATACAAAATAAGAATGGATGACAATGTTGTAGAGTCTGATCATCAGGTACAGAACCTCATTTATACAACGTAGAAACTGAGGCCTAGGGAATCATCGTGTCTGGCCTAAGGTTGTTCATACACTGAATGCAATTTAGATTTAATTGTGCAATGTCTTCTCTATTGTTTGCTTTTTCATGTTTATTTTAATTTTTTTCAATTACAATAGAATAGAAACCACTCGAAAGCAGCAACTA
Organism: Avahi laniger; assembly: GCA_963575035.1. NCBI lineage: Eukaryota > Metazoa > Chordata > Mammalia > Primates > Indriidae > Avahi > Avahi laniger. The sequence goes on from CAUYSK010065867.1 coordinate 23,578, forward strand.
TGCCTTAAAATGATGTTTATGATGATGACAATAATGATAATAAAAATGATTTTGGAGAAAACAGTGAATAAGTAATATGTCTAAGGTCATAGGTTAATTGTTAAAAGGTCTCAAACCAAAATATAAGAAATTTACTTTGTTAAACAATGTTACTTCTTAAATATAGAGAGCACTCAATTTACCTCTTAAAATTTTTGGATAATGAGAATTTACTAATTTAAATTAAATACATTCAATAGGTCAGGCAATTTCTAATGAAGTGTGAGTTTTTTAAAAATAAAATACTCTTGAAATGATGGATCCAGTAATTTGCAGATCTGAGAACACTTGTTTTTCATGTAGTACCCAATTGATTTATAAATTGATTACAGAAGGAAGCTGAAATTTACCTAAGATATCTTTTATTAGCATATGGGAAGCAGAAGAACTTGCTTTACATTTTTGCTTAATCTTTATCAGATAGTTCAAATCTCATTGTGTATTTTACTGATTTATAACAGGTTTTAGAAACGGTTTTATTTTGTTAGAGAACTAAAGTGCCCTCTACTGTTTCCTTTCTGTCATTACAGTCAGCTATCTGTTAAAATATAAAATTTAATGGAAAAGTTGTCCTTATGGAACGAAGTAAAAGCAATAAATTCATTCCTGATAAAAATAAACTACAGATTCTACTTATAATAAAGACAATTATTATTAAGTATTAATATTTTTGAAGCATTTACAAGTTTTATAAGTTGATCAGTAAATAAAACCTCAAATATTTGCCTTAATCATATTTTTCACTTATATTTTATCTTAAAAATTCAAATTCTACTGTATGAAAAACACTTTTAGCATTTGGCATTGGTTTCAATTCATTTTACACAGCCTAAATATTTTTTTACTATGCTGACTAGTATCTTAAAAAGATACATAAAACAGATGTTTCCAATTTATTCAGAAACACAAAATAATTAAGAAGGGCCAATTATAATTCTCTGAATGTAATTAATTATATTTACTACTGATAAAATATCTCCTCTGTTAAGATGTCACGTGATTAACATTCTGAATAAGCTAAAAATGGAATCATCTTACAAGTTTACATATTTGCTTGTTTTAAACTTCAATTTTGACTAATAATTGTGCATATACTTTCCAGTTATTAAAGGAAATTAAGTTAGCTCTGATTCATTTCAACCACTATTGCCAATAGCATCATTTCAAAGATAAATAAATGGCATCTCTTACTCTTTAAAATTTCAGTTTTCTACATGCTTAGAGGCCTAGGATCTGTAGAGAAAATTCTTTTACAAGTTCATAAATATAATTATTTCAGAAACATTTTTCTCTTCCTCACTTTTTTATAGGACTTTTCCATCAGTGCCAAGGTTTTAAAAATTTTCTAGCTGTTGGTAGCTATTCAGTTCTTGCATAAAGACACAAATCTTGGCTGCTGGCCTTTTGGCATCTGCTAATATTTTCATAGACCTCGACTGAACTTTCAGTCTGTTCATGGAGCTTCAGAGGCTCACAGTAGAAACAGCTCCTGTGGGTCTTTCTCACCCTTCACTTCTAAACCCTTTCCAGAAGCCACTTGAAAGTACAGTACTCAGCAGTTCAGGGATAGAGAGGGAGAAGATGAAAATGTATATTCCCTCCATAATGCTTTGAGTTTCCATTTTCTTTTCATCCAGAGAAAAGCAAATTAATCAAACATTAAAAATGGTAATAATATAGTCTTCATGCAACTAAGACTGATGCTGGGTGTGCCTTGATCTTATAATGCAGTCATGCGAACCTCTTGTGTTGTGCCAGAATTAATCTGTAGAAGCAGACATAAAAGTTCATTCAGAAAAAGGAAAATGGCTTAGCAGTGTGGAGCAGAAGCAAGAAATGCCTGACAGAGAGTAGGGAGCTCACACTTAGCAGAGCTCCAGAACTCCAGAAATTTGCCATAGCGCATGGGTCCTTCTTGGGCCTATAAATTAGGTACTTTTGCCTTTTCTGAAGCACTGGGAAGAATGACTTTCAGTTGCTTTTCTTGACCCTCACTAACTCTTCTCCAAGGGCAGAAACATGGCCTATGGTGACTGCTTGGATCCAGGTTCCCTAAATTCAGCCCGTCTGGATCAGAGCTCAGACTGTCTTGAGGTAGTTGTGAAGGCCACTGGCCTTGCACAGCAGCCATTCTGGCTGGGCGGGTAACTCTCCCTCAGGTAGGTTGCTCAGGGAGTATGTGTCATGGCTGCTGATCTAAACTGTAGTCTTCACTCAAATCCTATTGGTAGTGAAAATGTTAAGTGGCTATCTAGAAGATGTTAGATGCCAATTTATTATAGTGCCATTTGTCTCTGATGTATTTTCCCCATGCTCAAAGGGCAGTTGTATTATCAGCCAGTGAGCTTGTAGGCCAATAAGCTTTGACACATCCGCGTTATAAACCCTCTCGGCCAACGAGTTTTTAACTGTGCCATACTGAGTGTATTCTGCAATGTGTGCTGTTTAATTTGCTGTGGACTCTCTTTCTGACATTTATTTTGTGTTCTGGCAAACTTTTCAGACCTACAGTGTCTAACAAAAACATATGAAAGTGGAAATGTGGAACCAATTGCAAACAAAGGAAGCTTAGTAAGATGCATATTAAAATCCCAGTTTTGCATGGCCTTTATAGAAGTGTTTGCAGGAACACAGAATAAAAATAAATGACAGTTTTGGATTGGTGGAAGTTCTTTAATGTCCTGAGGATCATTATAAACTTCATGGAAGCCCAGGAAGATTGGCTGACAACCATTCCAGTATTAGGTAGAAGAAACTGTGTCTAGCTTCCTAGGATTTGAAGAGAAGGGAAAAGCAAGTTTTGGATGCCACAGGCAGCCCATTTTCTTAGGAATAAGTTATCCTGTCTGAACCCTAGAATTAGCCATTTCTCCTAGGAGCCTTGGATCCTTGCAGTGAGGACTAAGTAGCTCATTCCTACTCTGATCTTTGCTTCTTGGCTTTTTCAGGAAAGAGAGGTAAGAAATCTCTCTACACACACACAGACATACACACACATATACACATGCATACCAATAGACAGAGAAATATATACATATAGATGCATAATATATGTGCACATAAACATTCATATACATATTTTAGAAATCATGAGTTCACACCACTACCTCCAGTTCTGATCCATTCCCAAAGGGTTATTTCTTGCCTTCCAGCATTCTGTATTTATATGTGCCTTCCTCTACAGTGAGATCTTTCAACATCATCAACACATTTACTCATTTTTTCAGCCCTTTAGTATTTCTAAAATAGGTTCGGAATTGCTTTGCCCAGGCCGTCACAATAAAACATTTACCAAAAAGAGTTTGGGATTTGTTTGCAGTTTTTCCTCTCCCTCTACCCCAAGAATAAAGACATATTGGTAAATACTATGTGTTTAAATTACTTTAGATTAGTGGTTCCTTTCTCCTTCCCTTCCTTCCCTTTAATATGGCTATGGTATTCATTTAAAATATAATTAGGTTTATAAGCCACTTGAATGTACATTGAATGTAATTAATTAGATTTACTACTGAGAAAAAAAATATCCTCCTGTTAAGATGTTATGTGATTAACATTTTTCATTCCCTTTCACTTTTAGAACCTCCTTCTTATTCTTATTTTATTTTTAGAATATGTAGAATATTAATATGCTTTCAAAAGTCAAACTATACAAAAAGGTATAATTGGAGAAGTCTCACTTCTTCTGGTCTTCCCTCTATCCAATATTCCCAACCCCTAGTAGGCAACTAACTTGACTGTTTTCTGGTTTGTGCTTCCCATGTTTCTTTTTTGTAATAAGCCATTATATACATTAAAATTTTCCCCTTCTTTTACACATAAAAGTTAGCTATACTATATGTGTTCCTTTGCATTTTGCACTCTGCCTTATTCTGTTTTATAACTGCATAGTACTCTGTTTGTATATGTACCATAGTTTATTCAATCAATCTTCTATTCTTTACTATTACAAATAATACTCTATGAATACCTTTGTGCATATGTGTTTTCATATTGTTGACGATGTATGTTCAGGATCAATTAATAGAGGAACTTCTTGTATTGAGACTTGATTATATACAGTTGTTTAGAGAATGTGAAATTCCCCTTCATGGGGCTGTACCATTTTCCATATCCATCAGCAATGTGTGACATTATCTGTTTCTTCACCGTATCACCAATACTATGTGTTGTCAAGCTTTTACATTTTCACCAATTTGACAAGTGAAAAATGAACTTCATTTTTTAGTTTGCATTTTATATGAATTAAATTGTATATCTTTTTATATGATTAAGTCTCATTTTTATATCTCTTTTTGAGTTTTTCGTTCAAGTCCTTGCCCATTTCTTCTATAAGGTTTCTATAGGTCTTTTTTCCTCACTTTTAGAAAGTTCTCAGTAAATTAAGGAGTTAACTCTTTATCTGTGATATATACTGTGACTATTTTCTTCCAGTTTGTCAACTGCTTTTGACTTAGTAGATTGTGTTTTTTAGGCCTTGCAAATATTTGTATCATGCAGTCAAATTCACTAACGTTTTCTTTTGTTGTGTCTTGGATTTTAGCCGTAGTTAGAAAGTCTTTCCTTATACACCAGTTTTAGAGGAATTCACCCATGTTTTCTTTTGGTATTTATGCAGTTTTACTTTTTATATTTAGATCTCTGCTCTATTTGGAGTTTATTCTTGAGTGTGACGGAATGAATGGATCTACTTTTATCGTTTTCCAAATGGCTACCCAGTAGTCCTGACACTGTGTATTAAACAGAGCATCTTTGTTCCAGTGATTTGAGATACCACTTTTGCCAGATACTAGGTTTTTATATGTAGTTGGATCTACTTCTGGAGATTTTATTTTATTCCATTGATCTGACAGTTTATTCCTGCGCCCATACCATACCGTTTAATGAAAGAGCTCTGCAGCACATTTTTATACCTGGGAGTAGTTCTGCCCTGCAGCCACTACCACCTTTCACAGGTCTTCATATTTAGTAGTTTCCTAGCTATTTTTGTGTTTATTTTTTATTTTTTTAATAAAACTATATTTTTAATCTATATGAAGATGGCTTTCATTATATCATTAATAAATCATACTAAACCTGGATTATGAAAACTGCTTTTATAAACAGAAGGAGTTGATCACTATTTTATTCTTGCCAGTGAAAAATAATTTGTGTCTCTATACGAGTCAAGTATAGAGGCAAATTATTCCAGTTTAACACAGTCTTGAAAAAACATTAATGTATTTTATTGTGTTATTTCTAATATCTCCCTCTTCTTACTCTTCCTCTCTCAGAAGAACCACCACCTCCATCCACACTCTCACCACCAAGGAAGGAGGAAACCATGCCACCACCATGTTCTGTGGCTTCTGCTTCACAGACATGGGATTTGCAGTTGAAAACATTTTACTTCATCACTCTTTGGATTAATAGAACCCTCAATTGTGTTTATTCATGGCCCTAAAACTAACTTAAGACAACTGTAGTCTACTGCCTGTGCCTTGAGATTGTGCTCCTGCAGCAGGCCGGAGGAGACTGACCTAACCTAGATTCCATCATGGTAATTCATGCTAGTTTAAATTAGGGTAAGCAAAACTAAGGTCAATTTCACCTACTTAAAATCTGTGATTCAAAAAATCCTATCTGAGGACCTCAGTGGCTCAGGAAGGTCCATAAGGTCTTAAAACTCTGAATCCTGTAGAACTTAACATTTGTCATAATAGAGAGTACATATTCTTTGGTTTCTGGCATAAATTAGCATATTAAAATTTACCTTCCCCATGAGATTTCATCAAAAAACAGAGCCATTTTCCCCATTAATTATGGAAAATGTTTTGTAATCTCAAGGATAACCACAAAGAACAGTTGATCAATAGAAGTTTATATTCCATTGACATAGTTCAAAGCTTTAAAAAAATGCAGCTCAAAAGATATATCATACTAACTTAGATTCTCAATTTTATGTGGCTATGACAAGCCAATGGACCATTTCACGAAGGCTTAACTTTTCAATCAGAAGAGATTTCCCTCAATATTAGAAAACTTTTATTTTAGAAACTTTTTTGATTATTCTTGGTGTTGAATTTTTTAAGCATTTCACTAGTTATTTGAATCTCTTCTTTTATGAATTATCATTTGATATATTTTACCATGTTTCTATCAAAGTCTCTGTCTTAATTATGTGAAAGTGCCTCACATATTATGGCTATTAATTCTGTCTGTGGGGTAAGTTTGCAGTTATTTCCCCAAATTATTTGTTCTCATACTTTGTTTGGCATATTTTGATATGTAAGATTTTAATTATCTGTGTTTATATTGGTACATTTTCTTGTGGATTTTTAAAAATTGCTCTAATGCTTAGAAGGTTTTCCCCCATTTTCAGATCATATAAATATTCACCTATTTGGCCTTTTAAAAATATTTAACTCTTTAATTCAGCTACAGTTTACTTTGCAATATGGTATAAGGTAAAGATCTAACATTTTTTCCCAATAGTTAATCAACTGTTCCTAGTGCTATTTATTGAATAATTTATTCTTTATCTATTGTTTTATAATTATCTTTTTCATATACATAATTTTATATGTAGGCTTTTTTGTATTTCATTAATTTGGCTATTCCTGAGGTGATATTTTTCCATTTTAATTATTGTAGCTTTGAAAAACTTTTCAATATCTGGGTATGGCAAGTCATCTTCAATATAATTCTTTCCAAACATTCTTGACTATTTTCACCTGTTTTTCTCTCACCTAATTTTTTTAAAAATAGAATAACTTTAGTATAATTTAATCAATTATTTGTCCAGAACACAACACATTTATTAATCTCATTTCATGTTTGTAGCATGAGTTTGTAGTTTCAGCAAAGTTAGTAGTTTTCTTCATGTCAGTCTTCACATAGTACTTGCATATTTCTGTAGGTCAGATGTCAGTTGTCATGGCTGGTTGCTGCCCTGGTTTCACAAGGCTGAAGTCAAGGTGTTATCAGGGCTGCATTGCTTTTTGGAGGCTCTGGGGGTGAATTAGCTTCCATGATCATATTGCTTGCTGGTAGAATTCCACTGTCTGTGGTGGTAAGACTGAGGTCCTCATTTCCTTGCTGGCCATATGCTGAGGGTTAGTCTCAGCTTCTAGAACCTGCTCCCTTTCCTTGATTAGCAACCCCCTCCCACATCTTCAAAGACAGCAATGGCAGGTGGAACCATTTTAACACCCCGAATATCTCTGATCTCTTCTACCTCATTTCTCCTCTACCTCATTTCTCCTCTGTTCTCCATGTTCACTACATGTCTCTCACCCTGTGTGTTTACTTTGCATATGAAATTTAGGATCAACTTATCTAGCTCTATAAAAAAATACAATGGAATTTTTATTGGGATCAGATTACATTTATAAATTAACTTTAGGGAGAACTGACATCTTGATGATGTTGAGATGTGCTAATAAAGATGAGATGTCTTTTCATTGTTTTGCTCTTACTTCCATGTCTTACAGAAGTATTTCATAGTATTCTTTACATAGGTTCTGAGCATTTCTTGTGACATTTGTTCCTAATTATTTTATCTTTTTGTTACCATTTGTTACTATGGTTTTTTGCATTCATTATATCTTCTAACTGGTTTTTATTTGTGTATATGAATGCTACTTATTTTTACATGCTAATTTTATATCCTGCTACCTTACTTATTTTTTAAATTGTTTATTTCATTTTATCATTGATTTTCTGGGATTTTCCATGTATACTATGATGTCATCTGCAAATACAGATAATTTATTTCTTGTTTTACCACTTCTATACTTCTAATTGTTTACTTTTGTCTAATTGCATTGACTCAGTATTATCTTCAGACAATGCTAGATACCAGTGGTGATAGTGGGCATCCTAACTCAGTGACTGACCTCAGTAGGAATGCCTCTGGTGTTTCCTAATTAAGGAAGGAAATGGCCTACTTATTACTATTTTTCTATCAGTTTTTACTAAGAGTGGGTGTTGTATTTTGCCACAATTTTAAGCATCTATAAATACAATCATCATTTTTCTCAGTAAGCTAATGAAAATTGTAAATTATATTAATTTATTTTCTAAAATCAATCCATTTCCAGTGTTAACTTTATTTGGTCATAGTGTTTTGATTTCTTAATGTGTTGTCAGAGTCTGTTGTCCAGTATTTTATTAAAAATTTTATTGTGTCAGTCTCCATAGAGATATTGGTCTGCAGTTTTATCAGCTTAAGATATCGATGTTAAACTTGCTTCATAAAAAGAAGTTGAAAGGTTTTTTTGATTCCTTATAGTCTGAGACACTTTATGTAGGTTCAAGATAGCCTGACCTTTAAAAGTTTGGTAGAATTCTCCTCTGTGGAGAAGAGGATCATCTGGGCCTGCTACTATTATGTGGGTTAGCAAGAAAATTTTTTCTAATTCTATAAAAATTGATCAAAGTTTTCTATCTCTACTGGGATCAGTTTTAATCACAGATATTTGCCTAAGAAAGTATCTATTTCCTAGAGGTTTTCAAATGTATTTGCATAAGTGTATGCAAAAGTAGTTATTTATGATTTTATGAAAATTCCCATTGTATCATAATTATTTCTGTATAACTTCTTATTTTGTATATTTGTTATTTCTCCCCTTTTATAGATTAAATTATCTGGTGGTTTGTCTGTTTTTATTTTCTCAAGAACCCAGGTTTTTATTAAATTGACCTACTGCTTTTCTGTTCTCAACTTCATTAATTTCTGCTTTTATATATAATAATCCTTTCCTTGCATTTTCATTTCATTCACTTATTTTCTTTTTTGCTTAGTATTTTGTTTTGGGAATTTCATTCATTTATTTTTATTGATTCATTTTTATTGATATATGTATACAGAGCTACAAATTATTCTCTGGTCATTGCTTTAAAATTATCTCATGATTTCTTTTTTTTTGGATTTCAGAATATTACGGGATACACTTTGGTTACATATGTTACCTTTGCATCACCTGAGTCAGAGCTATAAGCATGCCCATACCCATAGTGCCCTGCACTGGTTAGGTGTGAATTTACCCATCCCCTCCTTCCCCCTCCCACCTGCATGACACTCGATAAATGTTGCTTCCATATGTGACCATAAGTTTTGATCGGTTAGTATCACTTTAATGGTGAGTACATGTGGTGTTTGTTTTTCCATTCCGTGATACCTTACTTATAAGAATGGGCTCTAGCTCCATCCATGATAATACAAGAGGTATAAGTTTACCATTTTTTATGGCTGAGTAGTACTCCATGCTGTAAATATATATATGTACAGTTCTTCTTTGTTGGTTTGGTAAAATTGGGTGTGAACCCATCTGGTCCAGGACTTTTTTGTTGTTTTCATTGCTGCTTCAATTTCAGTGCTTGATAGTGGTCTGTTTTGGAATTCTATTTCTTCATGATTGAGCCTAGGGAGGTTGTGTGTTTCTAAGAATTTGTCCATTTCCTCCATGTTTTCAAGTTTATGTGCACAGAGATTTTTATAGTATTCAGAGACGGTAGTTTGTATCTCCATGGTTATCAGTCACAATTTCTCCTTTT